>CAHIKZ030005479.1:1645000-1770000 GCA_903632075.3 Acanthosepion pharaonis
ATATAAACTTAAATAAATAAATGTAATAAATATAATATAAACCTTAAAAAAATAATTTATGAATAAATAAAAAAAACAACAAATATTAAACATACACACATATACGCGTGTGTGCGCATGTACATATAAAAATATACATACAAACGCCTACAACCCCCACGCCATATTTAATACCTCAATATATAATACCAAGTCAAAAAAAAAAACAAAAAAAACTACTAACTATTAAATAAAAATGATACATTAAATAAACGATAACATATGATATGAGAAAATATTCAATTTACGCTATTTAACAATTACATATATGCAGGAGTATAAATTCTATATTCATATTCAAACAAAGGAAACATTCTATAAACACAATCAACCATAATTAATACCCTAAAAATAGAAAAATAACTTTATCATTTAAGCACTAGTTTATTAATAACAAAAGGCAGACATAAGTGTACATGTGCCCGTGTACGGGTGTTTACATTTTTATATATGTGCACGTGTATATACTTATATACATGCGTGCATGAATATGCGCGTGTGTGTATGCACAAACGTATAAATACAGCCATATGCACATAAATTCAAACAACTATAAATAAAAATTTATTTATAAACCTAACCCCCTACAATTAATGCATAAGATAACACCAAACTAAATAAGAAAAACGAAATAATACAGTAGTGAATATATATATATGTGTGTGTGTGTGCGTGTGTGTCTGTGTGTGTGTATCTGTGAATATTTATTATTTAAGCATTAATATCATTAATATATATATATATATATATATATGATACTTATCATTTAAGCATGAATATCAATTATTTTTTGTACAAAACAAAGTACAAATTTCCTCACCCATAATACTAGAAACCTAAAAAATTAAAAGGGACATATCTAGGGGACATAATAATTGGCCACAAATGGCTACAATTGAAAGAAAAGTGAAAAGGCTAAAGAGAGAGTGTAAAGTGGAAAAAAATATATAAACAAAAAACGAAGAAAAGGAGAAATGATCACGACGCACTACAATTACAGACATCCGCGCAGACGAATGTGTGCGAATGCATATCCGCACAGAAGGGTGCATGGGCGAACGCACGCAAACACACACACGAGCACAAACAATACGGAGAAAAAACTGCCTAAAAAAGAAAAATTTGGAAATATAAGCAGGCCATTGCTGATATCCTCTGAAGAGTGTACGGACGGTCGGTCTAAGAAAGTTTGGAGTCGGGATGCTGAAGGTAACATCAATCATCTAAGTGACAAACTTGTACTCATATTAATTCTCTCTCTCTCTCTCTCTCTATCTATATATATATATATATATATAACGTCATCCACAGACAGACTGTTTCGCTATTTACAGCTCATCAGTGTGGCTAGACATCCTCTAGCTAGGATCGAAAACCCGACTGAATTGGTGTCAGTTGGAGCTTCTAACCACTAAGCCGTCGGCGCACGGTAGGAATGTAGGTGGATTTTTAGCATATTTATTTTTAGAAACATGCCCAGTGACTGACAGTGACTCAATTCGCTTTCGTGAAGAATCTCGCTATATAGCTATAATAGTCACTGTTTACCAACCCACACCTCCCCCCCAGAGTGCTCAACTGAAATTAATTTCAGGAGCAGATATATATAAATAAGGTGTTATCTGAAATCTTCACTATGTAATGTTTAATCCATGTGATTAATATATACCTCTGAATTAAGTGCATTGCCAAGGAAAGAGATTATGTGGAAAAATGAAATATTCGTACGTTAAATAAATGCTTTCTATCCCCGACATTCAGATTGAAAGCTGTTATGTGAATGCACTCGATTTGAAAGAAAAATAAGAAAGTATTTCTATAGATGGCGCATGCTGCATTAAGTCGTTTGCCTTTTATGGCTCGGATAAAAAAAAAAAAAAAAAATCTGTTTTCAAATACCTGGCGCACCCTGTATATAGATCCATAGGCACACGTACGCACAAGTTATTAATCGTACATCAACTGAATGTCAAAGAAATCAAGGTCTTTCTAAAGAAATCTTTTTCAATAAAACTCGAATTTCGTTTCATTCTTATCCTATTCGTAATAAAAATCTAGCAAAGTGTATCAATTAAAAGCTAAATTGCTATTCCAGAATTATTTAATGATGCGTGTATGGAAATTTTTAATGAGGAGTTAAGGATAAATGTGTCATTCTTCATGCAAAATGCTAAGAGCCAATATATTGCTGATGTTTTCATCAGCTGTGATCGGCAGGGGTTGATAAGTTCTTATCTGCCTGCATTACACGGCGTTATTTCTTCTTAACATTCAAAGTCTACCAAGGTTGCCATGAACACCAACAGTGGTTTGGGGTGACTTTGATACATTTGACCCCAAAGATAAGTGTGCCTCTTTCAGCTTTTGGAGAGACTCTCTCACCTCCGATTTAAACTGGTAAAAACAGCTCTCATTTTTAATCGTTTGACCCCAAGTCAAACGATTAAAAATGATAAAAATTAATAAATGATAAACTAATTATATAAATTAATTGTATAAATTAATTATAATTCATATAATATTATAATTAATATATATTAATATTATATATATTAATATATATATATTAATATATATATTATATTATATATATATATATATATATATATTATATTATATATATATTATATATATATATATATATATATATTATATATATATATATATATATATTATATATATATATATTATATATTATATTATATATATATATTATATATATATATATATATATTATATATTATATATATGTATATATATATATATATATAATGTATATTATATGTATATTATATTATATATATATATTATATTATATATTATATTATATATATTTATATTATATATATATATATATATATTATGTATATTATATTATATATATATTTATTATATTATATATTATATTATATATATTATATATATATTATATTATATATATATATTATATATTATATTATATATATATATTATATATATAATATATATATATATATTATATGTATATTATATTATATATATATTATATATATATTATATATATATATATATATATATAATATATATTATATGTATATTATATTATATATATAAATATATATATATGTATTATATATATATTGTATTATGTATATATATATTATATATTATATTATATATATATTAATATTATATATGTTAATATCATATATATTAATATTATAATTAATTATATATTAATTATAATTAATTATAATTAATCATATAAATTAATTAATAAATGATAAATTAATAAATGATAAATATTAATAAATGTTTGTAGCCACCACCCTGCGTCCTAGTGGCGACAACGTCACTAGGACGCAGGATAGGGGCTACAGTGAAAGAGAATAAGAAGACTTTAGTGAGGAGGAGTGAGAAAGGGGCGATAAAAAGATACAGGGCCGGGTTGGGTGGTTAGAAGAGCAGCGATAATGAAATAAATCGCCGTAAAGAGGTGAATTGAAACAATACCAACAATAAAGACACAAATTTTTGTACCCCCTCCTTATAGATCATTTTTTTACTAATTTTCACGTAGAACAAGGCTCAAGAGCCACTCAAGTTACAAGCCTACTGAATGTAGGGGGTGATATGAATGTAAGTGTAGGGCATAGTAAGCAAAGATTATTACCGTTGACCCAAGGTTATGGGAAAGTAATAGTGTTCGAAGAAGGATTCACACGTGAGTCAATTCCACGAAATAGTCCTTCTTGGAGGAAATTGTAATACGTAGTGGGGAATGAGCGCTGATTCGACTCCGTAGATAAGGCATGGACTGTCTTAGCTGTAAATGTGTATGACCTGGTGCCATGTAAAGTATCGAATTTGTCGGAACATTTGCCATGGAAACAGCGATTAACAGGCTTGTGTCATAGCGTCTGCGGGGAAAGAGGTTGCAGAATGGGAAAATAACTCATCATCCACAAGGCCGCGTGAGCAGCCTTGAGCGTCATAAATGCAGAAAGACGAAGACTGGACAGCAGCTCCAGCCCAAATATGGCAGCGATACACCATCTTTGGACTAATCTGAATCTTGCAAATATAAATCTTAACAGAAGGAGTCTGATACGTTTTCTTTTCAACCGGTTCGCACCAAGCAAGGCGATAATGCCACTAAGATGCAAGTGGCTACAAAGTGTGAAAGAGATTGAGAAGACATTAGTGAGGGGAGTGAGGAAAAAGGACAATAAATGATCAGCTCTCAGGAAGACAGATGATGATGATTGACGTTGCATTTAAATTTTTGAAGATTGTGAGCGACAGGGTGTCAGTAAATCGGAAGGGAATTCAACAGGTGAGAAGTGCGAGAAAAGAAACTGTTAGAATAGTAGTAGCGGTTGCATCTGGCTAGTTCAACAGTAAAACTTTGAGACCCATGAGAAAGAAAATTCCAAATTATCAGTTACTTAGTTTTCATTGCTTGGAAGAATTGGTTGGTTCCGAGGTCGATATTGATAGCACCGGACGATTGATTTCGAGCAGAATCAATAAATTGATTCCTTTAGGGTTAAAAGAACTTCAATACTGAGTAAGCGTAAGACAACGGCGTAAAAAAAGGACGAAGTTGAATAAAAGAACAGAATAGAATAAGAATCAAGTAAAATGATTTCGAAGTGGAACGGTATTGCTGATAACTGAGTGATGATGACATGGTTTATCACAAGGATCAAGAAAATAAGATATGCGTTGATAAATAGTCAAAAGAGACAATTAACTGGTTTCCTAGCGTGTTGGATAGAGTTTGATAGATTGAAATCGATACGGTTTGATACGTTGAGGTCGATAAAATAGATATACGTAGAAAATACTTATACACAATAAGCCTAATGAATAAAGAGAATGAGAAGCAAGTAATGCAGAATGGATGCTTATAAATTCCCTTTTTCCTTTCTTTTATAGTTCTTTTTTTTTCTTGTGTTTAAATTCTTCTTTTCCAGTTCATTGCATTTATAGTTCACTTACTTTGGTTAGTTTTCTGCCAAATCTTTGCTTCTACGCCATCTTTGCTTCTACGCCATCTTTGCTTCTACTTATTTTCAAACCCTTTATTATATTTTCCATCTTTTTTCCTTCTTCTTTATGCCATTTTTCCATGTTTTATTTCATGCCTTTTATTCTTGCATCTACCCTCATGTTGTTCATTTTCCAAAGCCTCTATTACATAATCTCGAAATATTAACAGATGTGGAACATATTTCACGTTCATGAACGCCATCAAATTTGATTGAGTAATTCAAACAATCAGACGGCATTCTTCTGGCCTAATGGGGCACTTTGACATGGTGCAATGATTAGCAAGCTTGTCTTGTAAGATCAATTACAACTGAGCAGTGAATTCGATCCTCACTGTGTTCTTCATACGCTGAGAAGTTGTGGTGTAATGGTTAACCAGCTTATCTACATAGAATAATTACGTCTGAGTAGTAAGTTAGAACCTCATTGAATGTATGGATAAATTTACCCTTTTACCTAGAGTTACAGGATTGTTTGATTTTACAAACATGGTCAGCACATTGGGGCCGTGTTCATAGATTATATTATTATTTCTGGGATTTTTCTTCTTTTTTTTTTTATTAATGCTTCCATTGTTTTTATTTTTTTACATGTGGATGAAGCTATTTGTATTATCAAGATACATACATAAAACAATCCGCACATTAAGTCAAAAGTAAAAATAAAATAATTCGTGATAAAGCCTAAAACTATAGTCGAAAGCGCTCGGACACAGAAAATATTTGGGCAATTTCTACATAATTTACTTCTAGAAAAGAAGAAAATTATAAGAACACAACAAAAATTAAATAAAAAGTTAACCGCAGTACCTTGCCAGTTGTTTTTTTGCTTCCCAAATACACAATTATATATATATATATATATATATATATATAATTGTGTTTTTGTTTCCCAAATACACAATTATATATATATATATATATATATATATATATATATATATATATATATATATATATAATTGTGTATTTAGGAAGCAAAAACGATATATATATATATACGATATATATATATATATATATATATATATATATAATTGTGTATTTGGGAAGCAAAAAAACGACTGGCAAGGTAATTACTTTTTTATATATATATATATATATATATATATATATATATATATATATATATATATATACAAATGAAATGAGAACAAATTAAATATAAATTCAAAAGTTAATACATTAATTTAAAAATAGGTCTCAATACAATAGTAGAGCGATAATTCTTTATTATAGGATATTACATTTCAACATATGTAGCAGGCATCGAAATATGGATGCATTGATCTAGCGGTTACAAGTTCGAATGAAATATCCTATAATAAGTAAATATATATATATATATATATATATATATATATATATATATATATATATATATATATATATATTATTACGAACTTGTAGCATATAGATGAACCACGGGTTCTAAAAAAAAAAGGAAAACGGTTTCTTTTTCTCGGTCCTCACTCAGAAATGGAAGCGACACAAAGGGAATCAATGAAGAACAGACACAAGACGATGGCTTTCAAATTAAACATTTATTTATAAATATATATATAACGAAACAAAGAAAGAAAAAAAGAACATTCATTTAACAAAGGGGAGGACATCAGTAAAGAATAGAAGGCGCGAGCGAATACATACATATATGAAAATAGATCGAGCCAAAAGAACCAACTTATCTTGCAGTCGGGCTGGTATCTTCACAAAGTTTTGATTCGCCGAAGCGAGAGTTCTGATGATAAATCAGTATCTTGGCCGACCGACAATGTTCCTGGATTCTTCTTCTTTTTCGCAAGTGTTCGTGGGTCCCCAGCATTTCATACAGGCATTTGGTTGGGTTGATCAGTCAATAGCACCCTTTCAATCACTGGTCGATAGACTTCGTGGTCTTCCTCATCTCAGTGGGCGGTCTGACGATTTTTTTTTTTGCCCAGCGATGTTCAACTGCCGGTGGAGGGAAACTGAAAAATCCTTCTTTGGTTTTCGCTGTCCCCACAGACAGTCACGTGGGTTCCCTTCGTCCTTGACCGGGTACGCAGGAGAATAGGGCGCAAATCACGCAGTGTTTGTGTGATAAAAAAAGTTCAACGCATGCCCTGTACGTCCCGATCACGTGAATCGCAGCATGAGACCCTGATGGTGTCTGAGTTTACTCATGGTCAAACGCGAAATCTTAGAACCAGGTCATCCTCGCGTCGGGTCACTTCTAAGTTCACGGGCCCTTGTCTGGCGGGTGAAAGAGAGGATAGGGGAGAGAAAGAATTTGTGAAGAGAAAGGGGGGGTATGGCTGATCATAGAATATATTCGCTCGCGAATCGGAAGCATTGATTAAATTTCTGTTTTATCTATTTATTTATCTTTCTTTTATATCTAACTAATTTTCCTCTTTATTTAAGATTTTACTTTAGCCTAACGCCTATATGGTTAATGAAATCGTTGCTACGTGACACCTCCCTACCAAAAAAAAAGAAAAATGCCATTAACGGCAGTTTTCTAAAAAAGAAAAGAGATTGTTTTTTTCCCCGTTTGATCCTCAAAAGCTTATCGATCAGATACGGGACAGGGCGTCCTTTACACACGTTGTCGATGCCTCTTATGTGCTGAATAGTTAGATCGTATTCTTGTAACGCTAAACTCCAGCACAGTAGTCGCCTGTTCGTATTCTTCATTTTCCTGAGGAAGGTTAGTGGGTTATGGTCAGTATATACTAAAGTAGGCTGACTGGACGAAGATACATACACTTCGAAGTGTTGTAAACTTAACAAAGGGCAAGAGTTTCTTTTTCTACTGTAGAGTAATTTTCTGGTGATTGTTGAATTTTTTGAGAAATAACTGACCGGGTGTTCGATACCATTTGCATCGGTCTGTAGTAATACTGCGCCAATGCCATGGTCACTTGCATCTACAGCTAACCCTGAACGGTCAGGTAAATTCAGGAACTTTGAGGACAGGGTTTTGAGCACAATAGGGCTTTTATTTGATCAAAGGATCTCTGACAGTCGGTGTCCAATCAAATTTGGCTTTCCTCCTCAACAGTTGGGTAAGCGGTGAGGCTATATCAGAGAAATTCTTACAGAACTTGCGATAGTAACCCGCCATTCCGAAATCTCCTCAGGCCTTTTACATTGGTCGGGGCTGGGTACTTAACTATACTTTTGTATTTTTTGCCTCGATCAGGTTATCCGCCCATGGCCGACAACGTGTCCGAGATACGTCACTTCTGCCTGGCAGAAATCACTTTCGCAAGGTTAATGGTGAGATTGGCATGCTTTAACCGATCGAAGACTTTTCGTAGAGATATCATGTGTTCGGCAGGTGTTGTGTGCACGACTATGTCATCGATGTACGTCTCTACACCAGCCAGATCTCGCAGGCAATGGTTCATCATTCGCTGGAAGGTGGCCTGGGAATTTTTCATCCCAAAGGCATCACGCGGTATTGATACAGGCCATCGGAGTCGCGAAAGCAGATATCTCCATAGCGCGCGCTCGGTTGGGGCACACCAACAACCCTTCAACAAATCGAGCTTCGTAATATAAGTAGCACGCCTGCTTTATCAATACAATCGTCCATCCTGGGAATGGGGGTACGAGTCCGTCTTAGTGACGAAGTTCACCTTTCGGTAGTCGGTGCAAAACCGAACTGAGCCGTCAGGGTTTGTCCACTAGCACGCAGGGGAGGACCAACTGCTTTGGCTACGCTCGATAATGCCGTTCTCTAGCATGCAGGCTATTTCTCACGTGGATTTCGGCTTTCCGTGGGTTGACTCGGCAGGGGATGCTGTTTAATGGGGGGCATCTCCTACTTCCACATCATGATAAGTAACGGTGGTTTGGCTGGGTACGTCGAGGGAACAGGCCCTGAAATCCTCGATAAGGGAGGCTAAATCCTTCCTCTCCTCAAGGGCTAAAATGCGACAGCTTCGCACTTAGGTCAGCTAGTACCTCTCAGGTTGTAAAGTTTGGTGGGGTGGTCACCCCTTTCCATAACTTCTCCTCGGATCTCCGTGGGCTCAGGCATAGTGTTAGGCCCACTGATTACTAACACAGGGTCGGTCTTTCCCCGTTCATAGTAAGGCTTAAGCATGTTAATGTGATACATCTGCGTCGACTTCCCTGCGATCAGGGGTTCTTACGACGTAGTTGAGGTCACCGGCCTTCCTGACCACTTCATACGGGCCATGGAATCGAGCTTTGAGAGGATGTCCGGGCAAGGGTAATAACACTAGTACTTTATCCCCGACACTGAAATTTCGTTCGACTGTGTCTCGGTCGTATCGATCTTTCATTTTATGCTGAACCGACCGGAGGTTCTCGCGGGCCAGTTCACATGCTTCTGCTAGTCGGGTTCGGAAACGTGAAACATATTCCAGCAAATTTTCTGTTACTGGGTCTTCCGCAACAAACCTTCCCTCAGTACCTTTAAAGGACCGCGGACTGAATGCCCAAATATTAATTCAAATGGGCTGAACCCCAACGATTCCTGTACGGATTCGCGAGCGGCGAACATTAGGAATGGGATACCTTCGTCCCAATCGTGTTGGTGGTCCAGGCAATATGTTCTCATCATGCTCTTCAAGGTGGTGGGAACCTCTCAAGGCACCTTGGGACTGGGGGTGATAGGCGCTTGACTTAATGGATTTTATACCCAAACTTCTCGTAACTTGTTGAAACACCTGACATGAAGTTGGATCCTGGTCTGACTGTATCACCCTGGGTAAATGACCATGGTGAAAAAAGCTAACAAGGGCCTTTACTATTTTCCTGGCGGATAGATTTCTCATGGGTATCGCTTCGGGAAACCTGGTCGAGGCGCACATGATCGTTAGCAGGTATTGGTTCCCTAACTTAGTTTTGGGTAACGGACCAACACAGTCTACGATAATGCGACAAAATGGCTCCTCGAAGGCAGGAATGGGATGTGGGGGGTGCGATGGGGGATTTTCTGGTTCGGCTTCCCCAACCTGGCAGATGTGGCAAGTCCGGCAATGCTCAGACGTCCCTTCGGATACCCGGCCAGTAAAAGTATCTGACGATCTTATCGTGCGTCTTGTTAACGCCAAGGTGACCCCTAATGGGATCTCGTGAGCTGTCCTCATGACCTCCGGTCTGTACCGTTTAGGGAGTACTATTTGGTGGACTGTCGACCAGTCTTCTGAGGCGGAGATGTGCGGGGTCTCCACTTCCTCATTAGTATCTCATTCTTAATAAAAGTATCAGTTGGAACTTTCTCCAACTCATCCTCAGGCAATACGTGACGGAAGAGTTGGGTGAGCTCAAATCCTCCCCTGCTCTGTTATAAGTGCTCTCCTCGATAATGGAATGTCCATAGCAGGCTCCAACAATACCATCGCTATTTCCAGTTGGGTTACTATCGGGAGGATAATTTAATCCCACATCAGGATTTATAAACGTCTGCGATAGGTCTATCACTTCGTCTTCATCCTATCGATTATCTCGTTTATCTTTTTCATCGGCCTTCTTTCTGGCTGTGTGCTCTGGTCACTACACACGAGGGAAATATATCGAGATTCTCTTCCTCGATATCTTCGGTGTCTACCGAACAACCAGTTCGGAACTACTTTGGGGTGGGGTATCACCCTACCACCCGCCAATTCGTTTTAACAGCATGGATATGCCTTTCATAGGCAAACTAGGAACTACTCCGACCTCGACAGGGCCGAAACTAACCCAGACGTGAGGTGGATTCGATGAAGGGAACGCTAACAAAAGTTGCTGTTAACACCCTGTATGATAACAAATTCTTGCCAGTGGCCGGAATCCGATCCACACGGCACGAAGCTCTCCACAATCAGGGACTGAGTGGCTGGTGTCCCATAAAGATCTTCACGGATTTCTTCTTCGTGGGGTTATCAACGGGGATACAGCACCATTAGACACAAATGGCCTATACTCCTCCCTCACATCTTCATTCGGTTTCCTATTTAGGGGTAACGCTGTCGGAAGAAATTAGCTCTTGGGGTCTCTCTTGACTTGGGGCTCTGGACTCTGCATTCCGCTTCGTCAACAATTCGACACGAGGTGTCCTACTTTATTGCAGTAGTGGCACATCGGGGAGTCCCTCTCTCTCCTATTCGTCTGCCGATAAACCGGTGACGGAGAACTAGGATTTTGAGATTTGGTATCTCTCGGACTGGGTAGTTGGCCTGAACTAACCGATCGACCAAACTTCAATTCGGACCAGAACCAGATCCACGTCTTGGGTGTGGACCGCTTCCAAATTCGGATGGGTTGTTATGATTGAACGTACCCCGCTTATGTGTTAACGCGTATTCGTCAGCGAGGGTGGCCATCTCATATAAAGTATCTACCCTTTTTTCATCGAGGTAGGTTTTCAAATTATCAGGGACACATTCTTTGAACTCCTCTATCAGTATCATTTGCCTTAGCCTATCGTGATCTGACTCGATGTTTTTCGATAAACTCCATCTATCGAAATAGGTTTCTTTTTGTCTAGAGAGAATTCTACATAAGTCTGTTTGTCTCCCCTTTCGGCAGGCTCTAAATTTTTTGCCGGTATGCCTCCGGCACAAGCTCATACGACTTTAAAATGGCCGATTTCACAATGCTATATTCAGCGCAATCTGCTACTGAGAGCGCAGCATACGCTTCTTTGAGCTTTGCCTTTTAGTGCGGTCTGCAGTAAAATTGGCCACGTTTCTATGGGCCATGCTAGGTTTTGAGGCGACCTTTTCGAAATGCTGAAAATATTTGTCGACGTCAGCCTCGTTAAACTGCGGTACGAGTCGGACTTGCTTCGCTAAGTCAGACTCACTACTTCTAGCTTCGTGAAGTTCCGCTTTTCGTCTAACTCCCGAAATCTAGTTTCTTGCTCGATTCTAGCTTTTGCTATTTCAGCCTTTGCTCTTTCAGCTTCGGCTCTGACCTTAGCCTCGGCCTCAATTTTCCCTTTTTCTCGAGCTCGAGTTGTGCCTGCGAAAGTTCCGACGTGTCTAGTGATAATTTACTTAATTCTTCTACGTCGAAAACGTCGTTATCTACCATATGCTCACAACTATCCTGACTAGCTGAGTTTTTCTCATAGACTTCGTTACCTCTGGTTCTAATTCTTCCCTATTTCAACTATATCATCCTTCTTAAGCTTACATAATTTTTCCATAGAGGGCGATGCGAGAAAACTATCTATAACCGACATCTTGGCCTGTAGTTCGCCGACACCCTGAAGTTGTGCGATTCTTACTGAGTGAAAAAAACAGGGAGAAAAGATTCTCGGAACGAGCCCCCAATTTTATATGTTACGAACTTGTAGCATATAGATGAACCACGGGTTCTAAAAAAAAAAGGAAAACGTGGTTTCTTTTTCTCGGTCTTCACTCAGAAATGGAAGCGACACAAGGGAATCAACGAAGAACAGACACAAGACGATGGCTTTCAAAATTAAACATTTATTTATAAATATATATATAGCGAAACAAAGAAAGAAAAAAAAAGAACATTCATTTAACAAAGGGGGAGGACATCAGTAAAGAATAGAAGGCGCGAGCGAATACATACATATATGAAAATAGATCGAGCCAAAAGAACCAACTTATCTTGCAGTCGGCTGGTATCTTCACAAAGTTTTGATTCATGAAGCGAGAGTTCTGATGATAAATCAGTATCTTGCCCGGCCGACAATGTTCCTGGATTCTTCTTCTTTTCGCAAGTGTTCGTGGGTCCCCGGCATTTCATACAGGCATTTGGTTGGGTTGATCAGTCAATAGCACCCTTTTCAATCACTGGTCGATAGACTTCGTGGTCTTCCTCATCTCAGTGGGCGGTCTGACGATTTTTTTGCCCAGCGATGTTCAACTGCCGCTGGTCAGAGGAAACTGAAAAATCCTTCTTTGGTTTTTCGCTGTCCCCACAGACAGTCACGTGGGTTCCTTCGTCCTTGACCGGGTACGCAGGAGAATAGGGCGCAAATCACGCAGTGTTTGTGTGATGGCCAAAGTTCAACGCATACCCCGTACGTCCCGATCACGTGAATCGCAGCATGAGACCCTGATGGTGTCTGGGTTTACTCATGGTCAAACGCGAAATCTTAGAACCAGGTCATCCTCGCGTGGTCACTTCTAAGTTCACGGGCCCTTGTCTGGCGGGTGGAAGAGAGGATAGAGAAAGAATTTGTGAAGAGAAAGGGGGGTATGGCTGATCATAGAATATATTCGCTCGCGAATCGGAAGCATGGATTAAATTTCTGTTTTTTATCTATTTATTTATCTTTCTTTTATATCTAACTAATTTTCTCTTTATTTAAGATTTTACTTTTAGACATTCTAACGCCCTATATAGTTAATGAAATCATTGCTACGTGACAATATATATATATATATATATATATATATATATAGGATATTACAATCATATGTACCCGCTATATCAATACATTCATGTTTCGATGGCCATCAAATCATCTCCCTTGATGGGCATCGAAATATGGTTGCACTGATGTAGTGGATACATATATTATATGTTCAATTGCAATATCCTATATATATAAATGCCCTTCGGTTTTAGTTCCCCCGCCCCATTTCTCTCCCCCCCTTTTCTTTTCTTTTCTTTTCTTTTCCTCTCCCTCCCTCTTTTTCTGATCTTTAAGATTAGATCGTCTATAATTGTGTATGTCACCACAAAATGTATCCTTTCGGTTACATCTTTAATGTATTAGACATTCGACAACATTCATATTTCTCTGGGCTTAAATCTTTGACTCCCCTCTTTAAAACTTCTCTCTGTTAAATTGTAATCACTCACCTTCATTTTTAGACCTTCCTGCTCTTCTCCTGTACTTCTCTCGTCTGTTACCCCTCTCTATAGCTCTAACACTCGTCCCACACTCTCATACATACACTCTCACTAAATTTTATTTTTTATTCCCAGAGTTGTTTTTTCTGTTTTCTTTTGGAATTTGTAGGTCTGATGAATTGGATCATATTTACTATTTACGATTCCAATGAAATAAATTATGACAATGGAATATTAGTGTTTAAGCTTTTTTTATATTATATATATATATATATATATATATATATATATATATATATATATATGTGGGGGAGGGATAAAAGATGTATAACTTTTTTATATATCAAGAAAAATTTTTTAAAAAGCATGTATGACAAATTGGAAAAGTTTTGTCTTGCGATTCTTTTTTGTTCAGACTTCATCAGAGAAGGTTTGTTGAGGGTGCCGTTGTCAAACAAGCCAAGCAGATATATATATATATATATATATATATATATATATATATATATATATATATATATATATATATATATATATATATATATATATATATATATATATGTGTGTGTGTGTGTGTGTGTATGTATATATATTAGGTTGGTGCAAAATAATGATGTAATAATGTCGTTTTTGGTGTATTTTAACGTCAAAAACGACATTATTACCTCGTTATTTATTTCTATAAAAAGCTCATTATATCAGAAAATCTATTAAAATATATATATATATATATGTACTAAATTCAACTACATGGCATTGGTATTCAGAAATATTTGTACACTCCTCAATGACACTATTGTATCTGCAATTTGTGAAAATCCTTTCTTGGGAAATTCATCAGGTATTAGTTCTGATTTTCGACAATGATCAAAGTTCGTTTCATAATTTCCGCGTTGCATTCCCACGATAGTATCTTGTTCGTAAGAATACAATCAATACGGAATAGTCATTTTGGATGGATTAACGTGACTAGTAATTTTGTTTTTCTTCTCAAATATGCAGGAATTTCTAATGCTAGCGCATGGACCTGAGAGGAGATTTTTAAAATAAGAGGTTTTCCTTTTTCTCGGATTACGCTTACATTTTTTTTCTCTCTCAAGAGCTTTGAGTTGGATCGACGTCAACCGCTGATTGTGAAACGCATTATTGTTGCTTTTAAAAAAGAAATCGCCTTGACATTCGCGATCTTAACTTTGAAGATCCTGACTATTAAAAATTAAACAAAACAAAAATAAAAAATTAAGATACTGAACTTTAAAACTACTAAACTTTTACTGCGGCCAAATATCGCACTAAAAAACGAAGGTATTTGGATAAGCTGTATGAAGAGATTTCCGCCTGGAGTTGGCTGTCATGAAAAGATAATTTCAATCATGTTGTAAATAGAATACAACCTGTTTTTAGAGGAGGATTATTATCTCGAAAATATTAAATCATTTCAAACTTCTACGACTTTTTTGAAAAAAAAAAGTCGATTTAGCCCATGAAAAGCAGTAAATCCACTAAGACACAATGGGTTCCAGGCTGTGAAAAAATGAGGAACAGAAACATTAATAATGAGCGTGAAGAGGAAAGACTAATCAGGGGGACAGTAGATAGCGATTTACATTGCTTTTAATTTTTTGCAGATTAAAGTTGACGAGAAAGCATAGAGCCAGAAGTGAGTTCCACAAGCGAGAAGTTCGAGAGAAGAAACTGTTACAAATTACGACTACATCTACTTATTGATGTAAATTGAAGAGACGTCGACGCCAGTCTAGTACTGTTCTTGAATTTATATTGCCATAATTCTTTTCATTTGGATCTTTTGCCATAAAAGTATTTATAGAAAAAGACATAGAGAAGCAACCTTACGACGGTGGGAAATTGTCTGAAGCCAACCGCCAGATTAGAAAATGTTCGGTTGCATTTTGCTATTATAGTATATCACCCACAGTATGTCCTCATGTAAATGTTATAGAGTATCTAATTCATGCCAGAAAATAGCAGAGGTCGTAATCAAATTTAATATCCATCAGACATCTTGATATAAGAAGAGTTGATATGTGGTGCCCCCAACATGCACTGGGTTCAGCCTAAGAAATGCCAAAGTAGGCTTCGTATTTGGTGTTTCAAAATAACGTAAAAATAACTGGAGTCTTCGAGGGTTCATCTTGAATACGTCCTCAAAGCCACCAAGTGCTGAATCGAGCCACGAATGGTGTTGGTGTGTGCACCAATATAAACTGGAACTAAGCTGAATTTAGGATATACACATACGAGACAACAGAAAGTTATATAAAGGCCTGACCTAATAATGGAAGGCAGAATCCCTAATACTCACGCCAGAAGATTATTAAGATATCGAAAAAATTCCCGAAACCACATACCTTCCATTCGGTCGACATTAACGGAGTTCAGAAGCGAGCAAAATTATTTTACGTATAGGAAATTAACCGCGTATTCTTATCAAACGTCACTAACATAAAGTTATGATGTTAAAGTCTTTTTATATATTCAAGGAAAATAACATTTCCAATTTGAATCAAAAGTTTATAAAAATCGAGACAAAATCTGATTCAGGTTAAGCGACTGAAAACTTGATCGCTCTTGAAATATACAAATTTAATGCCAGTCCGCTACTTTAAAATCAAGTTTAAATTCTAAAGAATAACGGTATTTTGAAGCTGTCTTTCTGAGCAGATATTCATGACAGTATCAGAAAGTTATGAAAAAAATTATACACATCTCAAAAAAAGAGAAAAAAATAAAACAATCTAAGAAAGGATATTCAGGTTCAAAATTAATTCTCATCAGACAATCGAGCGCTATGTTCAATTTTTGACAATAGTTTTCTGACCAATGTGAAAAGCTTCCCTTGCATCATCGGATTTCTGCAGATGAAAATTGGCTATGCCATGTTAACAACAAACGCAGAGGGGGAAAGTGTAGTTTACAACCAGTGCTAAATCGATCCTAACACTGAAATCAGGACTTCATCCAGAGAAATGTATCTGATGCGTTATTGGCTCCTGAAGAAATTTTTACTGTCGACCTTTATTCTCAACCCTCGCCTGCATAACAATGCAAGGCGTTTTTCAACATAACAGACTTGGTTGTAGGAATTCATTTGACTGGGAAGTTTTACCTCACCAGATCGATTGCCTTCTGAATATCATTTGTTTTGATAACTGAAACAACATTTTTAGTGCCAAGACATGCAGAAATAAGGATGACGTCAAATTCTGATCCATCAATAACAATACTCGGCGCCGAGTGGAATACTTAATCTGACACCTAATGACAGCAAACATCATTTATTAATTATTTAACCCATTAACTGCCAAATTTTTTTAATGCGCATTTTTGGCCCAGGCAGGTGTCTTAGGAGTTTATTTATTCTTTATGTTTAATTTCAGTAGTTACCATTGTCATTTTTATAGACACTAGAACATATGTGTATAAAACATCAAAAAATTATATTGATTAGAAATAATTAAAAAAAATACTTTTCAAAATAGTCATTATTTTTCTACTCGTGAAATGTAAAATTACGAATAATAATAAAAACTTTAAAGGGTAATAATAAAAAACTTTAAAGGTAAGTGTGTGAAAATATACCTTTGCAAATGCAACGTATGTAAGCAATTCAATGTAAATACAAGGAATAACATGTAGTGAGTTTAATTTTGACAGATCCCAAAATGAGGCTCACAGCAGGTAAAAGGTTATTTACATCTTCATCCATTTTTCATGCTTACCAATTTTACATTACTTTCCGAAAAAAAAAGTATATGTATATATTAGGTTGGCCAGAAACTTCTGACTCACTTAGGAAGCGGAAAGAAAGCAACACAATTTTATAAGGCAACGCCAACATTTATTCTTCAAAATAAAGTCTATGATTCTCGACAATCTTCTGCCAGCAAACAGCCAGCATCTGAATCTGTCCCAGATACCAGTTCGCTGGCTTTGAATCAAAAAACTGTAAACAAGCTTCCTTCACATCATCAAAAGTGGTGAAATTAAAGAAAAAGCAGGAAATAGGATATGAGGATGCGATAGAAATAGATAGGAAGCGATGAAAAACCTGGCTTGAAGACGTTTAGAGAGTAACGTTCGAGGAAGCATACCCGCGGGAGTCTGGTCTACAAAGCAGCGGTCCTTGAGGAAAAAATTATCTTACTGTAACGTCCTCCTTATAAATGGAGTACGGAAGGAGTGAGTGTGTTTCGACACCACGGTGGACACAACACAGCAGGTTTTAGCTGAAATAGCGGACCACAAGAATGGAGTTTGTTGGAACATTTGCCATGGAAGTAGCGATGCAGTAACGACAGGCTTGCGACGTTGCATCTCCGGGAAGGATAGCTGCAAGATGGAAAACAAAGCATCACTCAAGACCTCGTAAAAGATTAGGTCAAAGGCGGAAAGTGAAGCTCATATATGACAGTAATACTCCATTTTAGGGCTTATTTGAATCTTGGTGAGCATCTGTTCTTTGTAGCAGCCCAGTACCTGGTCTGTGACCATAAGGATATCATAACTACTCTTGTAAACAGAGAGGCACCACCGAGGCGTCATGTGCAACATATGCAGTAATTCCCCGAAATGATCTTCCAACTTCTCAAAGACTCACAATAGGATTCTTCTTAAGCTGCTCCAATTGCAAATGATATCGCGATGACAGTCGCTACTTGTTAACCCCAGTGTCTACTTTTATATTCACATACGCTCTATCCCTGGTGTTGAGCACTTTTACCCATAAATATAAAATGATTTTAAAACTATATTTTTATCCCATATATTTAGATATATAGATACTAGAATTGAAGTATTATCTTTTAATTCTCAGCATAAAAATAGTACTGAGGATTTAACTGGTTATCTCCCAAGAAAGTGTTCAAAAGAATACTATTAAAAACCGTTTGCTAAAAACTTACAACAGACACTAATTTTTCTTCCAGACGATTTTGATACAAAGCAAGTATTTTGGTAGCTGTTAATCATAAGTGGCAGTAAAACTTTTCAGATATCAAAAAGAAAAACAAGTGAACGTCGGGACCTGAGTGCAAGATGGACACCGCAAGATATAAAACGTGCGAAAAGTTAATAATAATAATGAAAAAAAAAGGTTTTGAATTATGAGGTGAGAAGAAATATTGTAGTAGCTTCGAATAAAATATCTCACACAATCGCAGTAAAATTACCGTCAGCAAGTCGTAAAAACAAATATTAAGAAAAAAAATTGTAAGATATAATTGATCAGAAAATTTGGCGGACATATGACCGGATTTCTTCGTCGTATTTTTTTGCATTTGCTGTTTCTTCCTCTCTCTCTCTCTCTCTCTCTCTCCACCCCTCTCTCTCTCTTAGTACGTTAAGCTTTTGTCTCCAACTCGTTCAATCACTATCTATCTATCTATCTATCTATCTATCTATATATATATATATATATATATATATATATATATATATATATATATATATATATGTGTGTGTGTATGTGTGTGTGTTTGTAGGTATAAAAGTGTGAACACCTGCAAATTTAGATTGGTACTTTAGAAAAAAAATGTTTTCATCTGACAAAGTGAGTAACGAAAACGTTAAGTTTTTTTTTTTCGAAGTTCCTTTTTATATGATGAAGAAGTGACTAAACTCGAAATAGCACAGGCGCCTGTACATTTTGGACGCATGTATTCAAATTCTTAGGAAAATTGATTTAAATGATTTTCTTTCTGCAAGATATGGCCATGAATACAAATTGTGTGTACTTCTTTAAAGCAAGGCCATTGTTTAGTATGACGTTTCATTACAAGTAGAACCTCTCGAACCCTTTTAAGCAGACGACATTGAAACTTTCTTAACTAATCTTCGGGCATTGTATAATTATATAATTTGATAACGAAGACGACAAATTTTATGGATTTGAAGATGAATACAATTTTAATGGTAACTATATTGTTTTGTTCAATTGTAATAATTGCTTGATTTTTATTTTGTTTCTTACCTTTGGATATTATAAAGTTTTTATAGGCTCGTGTTCTTTTTTTCTGTACCCGCTTAATTTTGACATTTCCTATTTGTAACTCGCATCTTGAACTGTCCCTTTTGCTAACAGCCGCGCGACTTTTTACAATTGATAGTTCGTCCTGTTTTCTCGATTTTTTTACTACATTTATTCTAGGAAATACGGTTTCTTTTCAGCGTTTGCTATTAATATATTCTCTACGTACCCTAGCTTGTGAGGATCGTCTCCTCCAATAATAAATCCTGCTAAGATTTCTAATTCTTTTACGATCGTCTCGCATTAATGGTTAAATAAATCCACTAAAAAGACTCAGCCTTGACTTACTCTCCATTCTAGTTTTTTGTACTTAATTCATTATCTATCCGTATGCAGGTAATTTGCTCTCAGTTAATGTTCGAGATTATTCTAAAATATTTCCCAAACATCTAGTTTTTCTAGGAGCACAAATAGATCTATATATATAGTACTTTATTTTATTATTACTTTATTTAATGCTTTTTCGTAGTTTTCGAGAAGAAAAGTTATTCATGTTTTATAAACATGAATAATATTTCTTTTCTGTTCGGTACGACAGCATGCTGATCATAAAGATTACATTTCTTGTGCCAGTGGCTTGAACAAAGATTCATTATTCTAGTTCTATTTTCAGTCTAATTTTGCTAGCATCTGGATAACAAGCTTAGTTCTGTGGCTTATTAGGGTAATTGTTCGATGAAGCTCGCATTCATCTGCAACTGGCTTCTTAGCGCTATAAACATGAAAGTCTTCTGATTTGTCGCCATGTTCATTAATTTAAATTTTCTCAGATTGTTCTACAGTCTATCATCTGCTATTTTCTCACTTCAGGTTATCCTATGATGGTTTACTAGTTGTATGTGGAGGACAATTCTCGGCTGCCTGCGTACTATCAATTGTATAATTGTCAAATTGCATATTCACTGTATTTCAGTGTAAAATAAAGCTTTTAACGTATTGTTGTTGATTAGATTCTGAAATTTCAAACTTTACTTCATCAAAGCAGTCTTCCATTTATCATCTCTCCAATTTTCGTGTCTTTATATTTAGGTCAGTTCTCTCTATTTTCTTTCGGGAGAAAA
The DNA here is from genome assembly GCA_903632075.3 of Acanthosepion pharaonis. Lineage (NCBI taxonomy): Eukaryota > Metazoa > Mollusca > Cephalopoda > Sepiida > Sepiidae > Acanthosepion > Acanthosepion pharaonis. The sequence goes on from CAHIKZ030005479.1 coordinate 1,665,958, forward strand.
TTGTTTATTGGTTGATCTCCTATGAAAACTATTTCTATTCCGCTTTCTTCTCGCTGTAAAAGAATTGAGGCAAATTTCCAATGCCTGAATTTATTATATATATATATATATATATATATATTATATATATATATATATATATATATATATATTATTCCTGTCTCTCAAGAAAGTGACTTCAAGAAACTATTCATCAGACGCTGACAGATTTTTAAAGCCATCTTATTTTTTTGTCTTTTATCTTTCCATATTCTTGAACTGTCTTAGCGGTTTGAGATCCTTATCTCTAGAATTCAGTTTGTCAAACTTACTTCCATTTGAGAGTTGCTCGTTTTTGTGCAAGCTTATCATTCAACGGCTTTTAAATCGTTGTCATTTTGATGGAATCGGTTTTTTTTTTTCAGCACTTGCAAGTATGTTTTCGAAGATGAATTCCTATAAAATCTTCTTTGATGTTCAAGCTAATTAAAAGAACGCGTTTAAAATTATGAAGAGCTCAACTATAACAAAAGCCATTTTGTTAAAACAAAGACCCCCAAAACTATTTTCTTTAATGAATATTGATGTCACATACCTAAAGCCGAATTGAGAAAATTTTAATTCAGTCTACCCAAGAGAATTCACACTGTTTCTCTCGCAAAAACGATAATAATATTTGTGTAAAGATCAATAATTTCTCAACGATAACAAAGCGTGCTATTAACAGAACATATTAGAAATGAGAAAGTTTTTTTTTAAGAAAATTAGAAACAAAAAAAAAAACTTATAATCAACTGAGATTTCTGGAATGCATAGCGAGGAAAAAGGGCTTGGAGAATTTAACAGGACGTATTGAAGGTAAGAGGGGACAGACGGATAGAACGAATAACCCACCTAACGTTCTATAAAGGTAGGAGGGACCCTAAGGGGAAAAACGTTTCTTAGAGTTGCAAAAGACAGGATACTGTGGAGAGCCATGATCGTCCATGGAGATATAAAGAAGAAGATGAATAAGAAAAAATATAACAAAAATATAACAAAAATATTGCCATATAGAACCATCCTCAGAATGGTTACATGGACATTTAAATATCTTTGTTTAAATGTCCATAATGTCATATAACAACTCTGAACATGGCTCATGTGAATAATGATCTTGCCCTTAATTCACTATTATATATATATATATATATATATATATACATTTTACACTCCATCTGTCCTTTCTCTCATCTGTATATATATATATATATATATATATATATATATATATATATATATATATATAATTTAAATAAAAACAGACCACTTTAAGGTTCCATGTAATAAATTATTTCACCACAGCCCTTTTAAAGGACTTAAAAATTTTACATTTTTGACGGCCCGTCAAAATGTGTAAATTCGTTCATTTTTGTTTGGAAGTAGTCTGATGATCGCAGTGGTGAAATAATTTATTATGGAATTGAAAAGGATCTATTTGTTTTCAATTACTTTGCTCTGTATTTACATTGAGCTCTCTGATAATTTTATCCTCCTTAGGTTTACCCATATGGATTACCTAGTTTTCATAAACTAAATATTGTGAGAGGAAACGAAAAAGGATTGATTCCTGTAGGGTTGAACTCACCGTGAGTGGAGAAAAAACATCATCTAATTTCCCCCTCCATTCTCAATGGAATATAATTATATTATATATTAAGAAATTTTTTTTTCCACGAAATAAAAGAAACATAATTTTATTGATTTTCTAAGCGTTGTTAGATGTGATACAAGTATTTAAAAATACATGTTTATGATAAACCCTATTAATTTTTTCAAGCATAGCTCAGATGTGGTACAAGGCCGAACGTATGGGGCACATAGTGAGGATCGAACTCACCCATCAGTGAATTGTTCTACGCTGAGACAAGTTTTTCTAACCATTTACACCACCTCATGTGCCCTTATGGAACATAATTTCTACGGCAACTTTTAAAATTGTCCTATTAGCAGTTAATTAAAAAGAGATTTCATGAATTTCATTTACTGCGTGATTTACATGAAAGACAAATATGTAGGCCCGCTAATGTAATCACTCAGGATCTTTTAATGAACAAATTAAATAAGTGATAAAACAAGGACAGATGTTTGAGCTAAAATCTAATATTTATTACTGCTGAGTTTTAAATTATGGAATTATTTCACAAACGAACTTCCGTTATTGATTTTATTACAACATCCAGTAAACAACTTTTTTTGTCAAAGCAATATTAAATCTTGCGTTTCTTTCCTCTTCTCCTCAGTACTTCTCATCAGAACTATTCAAACTCTCAGAAAATGGAAAAATAGAAAACAAATCGGAAAATATAACGAATACCGGGCGCTTTCTAAGAGAACCGAATGACAGTCTGTGTATTTGCAATGAAAGGCAAGTAGAATTAAAATAGGAACTGCGGATAATGTAATGAATCCATATGAATTTATTTCTTCTCCACCTATGGGTTAAATAGCTGGGCAGTTTTTGGCAACCGGTCTAAGAAAAGACAACTCTGAATTAGAAACCGATAAATCTACCTTAACGCTTTGATCCCTGCGTTCCTGAACAATTTTAATCCTTCTGCCTGAGCTCCCGAGTCAAAATTCACAAATAATTGGTATGTAATGTTTCACGGTGGATATAAAAATAGTTACAAAAATCTAAGCCTTATACTTAGCAGGGAGAAAGTATGATTGCATACCTTTACTTTATCGCCAGAATTCTTTCTTTGTGTGCCATTCTACCCAGCAGGTGCTGCCTCTCTTAATGCACAAGAATGACAAAACACGACGCAAGTGTTTACCCACCGTTCAACCAGTGGCGGGCCATTAAGTCATTTTCCTCTGCCACCGACAAAGCGGTGGTCAGGGCTCAAAGGTTTAATCATGGTTTAAGATTACATTGCATGAAAAGTCTAACTTAACGAACGAATTTGCCTTCTGCAGTAACCCTTTGAGCCCTGACTTCCTGAACAGTTTCAACCTGAGCTCCTGAGGCAAATTTGCAAATAATTAGTATGTAATGTTTCACGGTAGATATAAAAATAGTTACAAGTGTTTACCGACCGTTCAACCAGTGGCTGGGCATTACGTTTTTTTTTTCTCTACCACCGGTAAAGTGGTGGTCAGGGCTCAAAGGGAAGATCACTATTAGCTTTTGACCTAAAGTGCTTAACGAAAAACAATTCATGTCACATGATTTATGCAAGGATCCGTGTAATGGATTATGCAACAAATGATTAATAATTTAATCTTCTTCTATGTGTCGTGTCCCTGCAGGACGTGAGCATTTATGGCTCTCAATAAATTCCTATCCTTCGTAACCCTTATTAATATTTGTCAATTTACTATCTATCCCTAACACTGGTTTGTCATCCTGCAAAGATATTAGAAAAGAAACTTAATAGCAAGCTTAAAAAATTGTCCTTGTCTATCATATTCAACAAAAGGCACTATATATATATATATGTGTATGTGTGTGTGTGTGTGTGTGTGTGTGTGTGTGTGTGTGTGTGTGTGTGTGTGTGTGTGTGTGTGTGAAAAGTGTATATAAATATAAATAAATACATATATATATAATTATTTATATATATATACACAGTACTTATTAAGCGCTCAATATCAGAGATAAAGCTAATATATATATATATATATATATATATATATATATATATATGAAAGAATGATCGAAGTCCAAATATGCAATAAAATATGTCTACCATTCGTCCATGCTTAGAATATTGTTGCCGGTTAAGGTCTGGAGCCCCTGTTATTTAACTTTATCTCCTTGATAAGATCCAATGAAGAATCAGCAATATCATTGGTCCTGATCTGGCAGCTCGGCTTTAGTCACATTCCCATCGCCGTGAGGTTGCCCCTTTTTTCTCTTTTCTATAAATACTTTGATGGTATTTTTTCGGATGAGCTCTTCTCTATGGTACTTAAACTTTTTTTAATTTAAGCGCAGTACTAGACTGGCGTTGAGGTCTCCTCAATTTACAGATGAGCTGGCTAGATGCTAACAGTTTATTCTCTCGCACTTCTTTTCTTGTGGAACACGCTTCCGGTTCTATGATTTCCAGCCAACTTTAATCTGCAAAAGTTTAAATGCAAAGTCAATCACTATCTACTGTTCTCCTGATTACTCTTTTCGCTTCCTACTCATTATTAATGATTCTGTTTCTAATTATTCACACCCTGTAACCCCTCGTGTCTTAGTGGTTTTGCTGCCTCGCATACCGATTAATATATATATATATATATATATATATATATATATATATATATATATATATATATATATATGGTGTCCCAAAATAATGTATGCACTGTTTGAATCGTTATAAACTTATTCAGTTTATGTATTTTGACTTGTAAATAAGATTAATACAAGAGAAAGAATACGCATTTAAAGAATTTGAGAGTACAATGTACAACAAAAACATCGAAAATTAACTTTAATAAGATAAAAGCTATTTGGGTCAATGGCAGAATGTTCATATAATGATGAGTTCACATCAATTGCTCAAACTGGTTGCCGTTCTGTTCAATACACTTTTCATATCTTGAAGAAATAGACCTACAAACGTCCAGTATCATTTGCTCTGGTATTTGAGCACATTCTTCTTCAATTGCTACTCTCATTTCAGCAACTGTTTCAGGATTCCTACTGTAAACTTTGTCTTTTAGAAACGCCTCCACAAAAAGAAATCCCAGGGTGTCAAATCTGGTGATCTAGGTGGCTATTCAACTGTCTCTCTTTTTCCAATCCATCTGTCTTGCAGATTTTCATCCATATAAGTTCTCACATCACGGTAATGTATTATTAACTATTAATATTTAAAGAGTGCATACATTATTTTGGGCCTCTCTCTCTCTCTCTCTCTCTCTCTCTCTCTCTCTATATATATATATATATATATATATATATATATATATATATATATATATATATGTATGTATGTATGTCTATGCATGTATAGATTACTGGAACATTTCGTCAGATCATATTGAAGGACCCCCAACAAAAATCAAACACCATGAAAATATAAAAATACATTTTATGGTGAAGGTGCCGGCAATAATTGCTTGTTGTTTTGATTCAAGGGGGAAAGAATTCAACACAGGAAATTTAAACTATTTAATTAACGTTGACGTATACATTTCTACCTCTCTAGTGGGTTTGTTCTCCCTCCACTGGGGAGACGCTTCCAGACACGAAAGGGAACACGTCTACATTGTTCGACGGTTAAGACTAGACTCGCTGAAATACCTTTCTCTATCTATCATTCTCATGCTGGCTCAGCCAATCAAAATTGCGTTCCTTGTTTTGTCTTCCATCTGACCTTAAAGGTCAACCTCAGGAAGTCAGAGCAGCGATAGACTTTCTCTAAAAAATAATAGTCTTCTAAACTATTATTTAACATATCTTACCTAATCATAAAAAAAAATGAATTTATGAATTTCATTTCAACTATATTACTCTAAAATACTCTCTATTCCTTCGAGTCTGTAAAGCATGCACCTTAATTTTTTTGTTTATTTGACCTCAGTCACATAACCCCTCCGACATGCACATATACTGAAAATGAATGAACATAAACACCAAAATTCTGACCAGGTTTTTTACGCTTCACAAACATTTCCTTAACAAAAAAAAAAAAAAAAGGAAGAAAAATGAATACCGGACAATCCTTTGTCCATTCTTGGTCACTAGCCTCCGTGACCCAAGGTCAACGCCTCAGACGACAGTCTTGATACAAATCACTTCAACAGGGAACTTTGACCTCTCCAGTATACTTCCATCCAGGTCAGAATGTATCACCTCTGCATTCCAATATTCCTGGGATAACAAATTCACTTGAGGCTATACGAAATGTACATACAATTTAGAGAAAAAATATTGGCCCCATAATCACACAATACATACGAAAATCCCCACACTACAGTATCAATCAATTCCCTGATTGAGCCACGTCATTTCCACCTAAATTTTATTCTTTATATATACTATGATCCACGCTACTTCCTTCTCACAGTGACACAGCACACACGGTCCATTATCAACATATTTATTCAACCACAACCAGTTAATTAATTTCTTATTTGCGTATTACCAGATTTACTTGAACAAATTTTCAAAAATTTGCCACCATTAATTTTCTATAATCACTAATATTAATCATCTGCCTCTGTGTGTCAAAGCTCAGCTCGCATAATCCCAATTCCTTCTATCTCTGGCTGCAGCCCACGGAGAAAACGTGGTTGTTTTCCCTGCTCGGAACCTCCTAACTAATCCATTACTGGCTCTACCGTGGTTACAAGGATTTTCTTCCTTTAGACGTCTACCGCGTCCGGGTATCCTACAAGCCACCGGACCAATTTCTTTTTGGTCGTCAGTGCTCTTCCTTGACTTCGAGGCTATCTTAGGGATATATTCATTCGATACTGAATACTTGATAGCGCACAGCTCCCAACATTGTCTGGTTTCTATCTACATAGTGTGACAATTTCTCTCCCAGGATAGACATTCGGAAATCCGAAACTATTCAAGCCGAATCTACTTGTTCCCACAACAATTAATGAACGCAAAAGGACACACGCATGTCTCTTAAATTAAAATAATTCCACTGCCTGTTACAAAAATGAATAAAACAATCATTTGTCAGTGAATTACGATTAAGAAAATAATTTTAAACTTAAAAGATTTGAACAAACGCAAAGTCATAGTCACAAAAAAATTTCAACTCATTGACAGTACATAAAAATCAAAGTGGGAATGCCCCATCACAAAATGTTGTCAGTCTTTCTTTTTCAAAACAGTTTTCCATTGCGTTCACGTACGTGAATTCACACCTCCACGTGGAACATCATCAAACTTTCTCAAAGGTCAACATCAGGAAAATTTATTTGAAATATTCTTTTAAAAGCGAAACTTTCGTGGCCAGATTTTTACACAACAAAATAAACAGAAGCAAACTGCCAGAAATACAACATTTGGATGCACACAAAAACATTATAGCTGACCAATTTAAATCAACAATAGATTTTTACACATGATTCTAAACTTTTGTAAAAAAAAAACAAAAAAACAAAACAAAACAACAAAAATCAGTCCTTCACTAAAATGTTTCATTAAGATTGACATTGAATATCTTTGTACGGGGAGGAGGTTTTCATTGTGTTCCCTCTTTCTTTCTTTTCCCTACTCGACTTTTTTTCTGTCCATCCCAAATGCCGTCAGTCTTTCTCAAAACAGGTTTCCATTGCACTTGCAATGTAAGTCCACTTACATTTTTTCTAGATATTTTTTCAACATTACTTCTTGTTTTAATTTGTTGTTTAGACGTGTGTGTGTGTGTGTGTGAGCCCGTAAACATAGTACTTATTATTTCTCTTTTTGTCTGTCCTTATGTCATGATTACTTTTCTCATAATCCCTTCTTAAATACAACTCTGAAAATTTTCTTCAAATATTACCACGTTCTGTTGTAACCCTCATTCTGCGTCACCCATGCCGGAGGGTCCTGGTCACTGCGCCAAATTGTGTATATGTTGTGTATCTCTCGCTTTTTTTCATACTGGGATGTCAACGTCGCTAATCTAATACAATCTTATATCTTCACACGCGTCTTCTCCCAGTCGGTGGTCGCGAAATATTTTGATTCGGAGATAAAAGACATCAGCAAAGGAAATTTTAACCTAGGTATTTTGTTAAATACGTGGAAGTGTACATTTCTAAATATCCAGTGGGGTTACTCTCCCCAACTGGGAAGCCGTTTCAGTCACGAAAGAGACACATCTACGTTGTTTGACGATTAGACTCGTCTCCCCGAAATCACTTTCTCTATCGTTCTTACGCTGGCTCAGCCAATCAAAATTGACTTCTTTGTTTTGTCTTCCATCTGATCTCAAAGTTCAACCTCAGGATATCGGAGCAGTGATACACTTCCTCTAAAAAATAATAGACTACGAAACTATTATTTAACAATCTAATAACACCGTAGTTCACGGACAGAACGGACTGACTGAAAGGAAAAAGAATGAAAAACATTCTTTGTTCTCAGAGTCAATTTTATACTACTAAGATATACACAAATCTATCTATCTACCTATCTATCTACACACACACACACACACACACACACACACACACACATATATATATATATATATATATATATATATATTCCAAAAAAAATTTCGCTTGAAGATGGAACAAAGCTTATTTTAACTCAATTTAATTTAAATAATTATATTGAAGTTTTCGGCTCTTGTTTTGAAACATGGGACTTCTTATGTCGCGATTTGGAATCATATTTTTAAATAAATAATTATATATATGCTCTACTTTTGTATCGAGCACTATTTTTAAAAATAATAACTAAAATACTAAGGGACTTTGGATTATTTACCTAACCAGTTCCTTCCCTATTTTCTATATATTTTCACACACACACACACACACACACACACACACACACACATATATATATATATATATATATATATATATATATATATATCCCATGCGGGAAACAATAAATCATAGTAGAGTGTAAAAGACAAACAAAACAACAAGGATCTTACATGTAATATGGAGCTGCTCCTGTGTCTGGAGAAGCCATGTTTAGGACTCCAGATTCAAATGAGTCAACAGGTCCAAGGTAAAAGAAAATGGTGGCTGCTGTAAACGAACTGTATGTGACTGTCGGCTTCGTCACTGTATGACGTGACGGTATCTAGATCTTTGTACTTATTTGATTTCGGCAGTTCGTCCCCCCTGAGCGCTGTTCCTCCCGCTACTTCATCTAATAATCAAATTCAAGCTCATATTATTATTATTATATATATATATATATATATATATATATATATATATATATATATATATATATATATATATATATATAACTGTCTGTGTTTCCTTTAAGAACCTTCACATCGCTCTCGTGTTCTATTGATGATGATTATATAACTTCAACTCCTTCCAAAGTTTTGGGACTAGGCACTAGAACGAAAAACTTTCTTAAACCCAATATTTGATATGTATGCTACATGAATACAAATGAACGCGAAAAAGTTAATACTGCTTCTTTTATGTCCAATTCTGTCCAAAAAGGAGAATAACAAAAAATTGGAACTTAAGCAACGAATATTAATGAGAATGAAAACATTAAAGTATTATCTCCTTTACATGTTTTGTTGCTTTTCGCCTTTTCTTCCAGCCAACGATTGGCTATTTGTTTCGAGAGAGAATGGTTGCTTCCCATAGACACTATACCAGTTTTTTTTTTAGTTTTTTCTTCTTTAGAAAAATTGTTTGAAAATTATCACGTGTTGTAAGAAACGTCCCGACTCTTTTTTTTTTCTTTCCTTTAAAGTTCTTTTTACCATTTTTACATTATTCGGACTATTGTTCCCATCTTTATTATCATAATAACGACGTTTCAGTCGTTGCACGCTTCGACCTTCTTCAGGTGATATTTGTTGGAATTTTGAATCGAACCCTTTATTTACTTAAAAGTGGTAGATTGTTCTAATTTCACGTGACATGTCTTTGGATATCTCAGTTTTAGTTAATTTTCCTGGAGGACTCAACTCTGCAAGTTTTTGTTCTCTCTGCTGTGGCCAAGGTCAATCCGCACGACTCTTTGGTCAAGTCAATTCTGGATCAATCAAACAACGCTTTTATCCATTGGGCCTATGTGTATTTGGGGAAAATTTCAGCAAATATAATCTGAAGAAGAGTGGAGCGTACAACGGCCGAAACATCATGAATGTGACAATAAAGTTAAGTTTGAACAATGTAAATAGTGTCAATAGTTACAATACTCCATCTCAGAAATATAGACAGATGTCTTTTTTTTTCTTTGGCTTAGAAATCGTTCGTTTCAATTTGTAAGAATTGTTTTCTTTTCCGTTTATTAGATAATGCTCATTTCTTTGATTTATTTATTCTTTTTGTTGTGGATTCCGAGATGAAATTCGGTCTCCAATGAATGACAAACGCAGGAATGAAATATAACAAATAAATATATTTACACAATAATACAATTGATAATACGGTTAGTAGATCCAGAAATGCGGTTAGTAGCAAAAATAATATATATACAGTTTGGTACATTCAGTCTCGACGTAGGACTTCCTTAGAGTCTACGTGCTTGTAACTGTGACTTCTACAAGCGGTTACCTCACACTATTACTCTACCTCCACCTCACTCACAATCTCAACCTCTCTCTACTCTGACTGACTCTGGGTATTTAACGGCAGCAGTCCAAGTACATACTGGTCGAGTCCACTTGTATGAAAAAGGGGTGGACTCCATAACACCCCCTCCTTAGATCCCTTTTTGGGGGCAGTTAGTATTTTTGTCTCTTATGGTTGTTAATCAGGGGTTCTCTTCCTGTTTGACCTTCTCACTTCTGTGTCTTCCTGCAGTCTTTGGATCTCAAACGCTTTGAAGATTGTATCCATAGAGTCGTCGTTTTCTGCGGTTGACGAGCTTGGCTCTTCAACCCGTCTTTTTTGTAATTGGTCGATATGTCTTCTATGTGAAAACTTCTCGCCTTTTATTGTGTACATTAGATTTCCTAATCTATTGATTACTGTGCCAGGCTCCGGGTACGCTATATTGTTTCTAAACCTCCTAAAATAAACCCGTTCTCCAGGTTTGAATGATCTCTTTGGTACAATCGGTGTATATTAGTTGTTGTTCTTGTTTGGCAATAATTTCTCAAACACTTTCTTTCTTTGAAAAAATATGGTTTTATTCTAGGTTCTCTTCTATTTTCTTCTAGATGATGTATTTTCTTTATTCGGGTTTCATTTAGCAAACTTCAGTTCGTTATATGTCGTCCTGTCAGTTGGGTTTAAAAAAAAAGTCCAATTGCATCTGCGTTTAAAGAGGTAAACCTCCCCCCACAAAGGCGAACTTTTACTGTATCTACGTCCATCTTTTTTATTCCTGTGAAAACCATAATGAGGTTGATCTTTTTGTCACTTTTTTTTAATCATTTCACCCCAAACAAAGCAATAAAGCCACTAAAATGCAATGGGTTACTGAGTGTGATAGAAGGTGAGGAGAATAAAGCATTTTTAAGGAGAGAAGACAATAAAAGAACGGCTATTAAAGAGACAAAAGACAGCATTTGATATTGAATCTGAATTTTTGAGAATCAAAGTTGACTGGAAAGCAAGAAGTCGGAAGATAAAGTTCCAACAATAAAAGGATGAGACCTACTTTCAAAATTAGTACTGCGCTTAAATTCATATACCATAATTCCTCATGTATAATACGCCTTCATCCATAAGACGCACTCCTAAAATTTTACTGAAAGTGTGGGAAAACGCTTCTACTCACGCATAATACGCACCCCTTGTTAGTTAATCAAACCCTATAAATTGTACTTCTCTAATTTCATTATGGCCAGCGTTTCTTACTCTTTTAAAAATGGGTTTAAACATAGAATAATATTATTCTAATTTATTTTTATGATAATTCTTATCTTATTTTACATTTGTTAGGTACATATGATTGTATTTGACATCCTTATGGGGTCGCAATCGCCGAATGTTAGTGTCAAATTGTCCTATGTTTGTGGTGAGTAGTCGTTTCGCAACTGAAATCGACCTATGAAACTGCATTTTTTTAAAGATGTTTTTGTAGTTGTGCATAATAATCACCCCTAATTTTGCTCATTATTTAAAAAAAAAAAATGCGTATTATACATGTAGAATTACAGTAGTTTAGATACCAAAGAAGAAAGTTCATCAGAACAATTACCATGAAAGTATTTATATTAGGTTGATGCAAAAATTATGTCGTTTTTGATGTTCAACTTAACGCCAAAAAACGACATTATTTTTGCACCGACCTAATAGAAAAGGCACAAGGAATCTACGTTACAGTGTTGGGAATGTGAGTGATACCGAGGTACTAGTTCAGGACCAATAACATTGCAGATTTTTCTTTGGATTTTTTCAAGGGTCTCTAAATACACCGCAGAAGCAACAGACCAGATGTAGCAGTAATATTCAATGCAATGCGAATGGCAGACTTATAAATGTGTAAGATAGATCCTGGTGAGAAAAATTGTCTGGTATAACATGGTGAACCAACTTTCCTAGCAGCGGACTTAGCAATTGATTCAATATAATCTTTCCACTTTCCAACGTTAGCAATAAATCACTCTCTTGAGGGTTAGCATCAGCCATGCTGACGGAAGGAAAAGCAGTTTCGTCTTAGAGGCGTTAATATTAACCCACCACTCCTTGCGCCATTTAACAACAGCTTGTAGGCCATTTTTGAGACCAGCTGCCAATTTGACTATATCGAACTGATCAAATGTATCACTAAAGCAGAAGGTGTGTAATAAGTATAGATAGCGAGTTGAGAACGGATGACATTAGGAAGGTTGTTGATGAAAATTATGAAAAAGTAAGCTGAAAAATTAGAAAAAAATGTCGGAGACCTGCATTATTGCAAAAAGATCTAATCGGTCATTTCGCGATTTGATAAGAAAACGTGAATCAGTTCAAACATTCGTCTAGAAATACCATCACTCTTTCAGCTTGTGAAGACCATCATGTCAATTCCTGTCAAATTCTTTCGAGATATCCAAAGCAACAGCCAAGCATCACCATTCTTATGTAAAGATAGACTTTTTCAGCAATTAACACATTGTAAACCAGACCTACGTCTACCTTTTTGAATTGTCGTGCAAACTGGGTCGTTTTCTACTTTTTTATTTATTATTTGTCAAAACGAGGGACAAGATATCAAATAACCCGGAAATGATTTATATGCCCTAAAACAAAACAAGGCAATCAATTCATTATATTTGTTTATCTTTTACTGTTCAAACCAGTGGTTATCAACCTTTTTTTACCCATGGACCCTTTTTCTCTTCTTTACTTCTTGGTAAACTCGTTAACAGCTATTTGACATAAGACATCAATTTTCTATTTTTCCCTAATGCAAATTTTGAGGTTTTGATAATGGTGAATATAATGAAAGTGTACATTAGCACGAAGTCACAAGTCATCGTTGCTGAGGGCATGAGAGTGCTGGTCTTGTTCAAATTGTTGATCACGCTAGAAAACACGCTCTTTCTCAGAAACTGTAACTAAGGTCTGCTCAGAATAGCTGCAGTATAAACCACAGGTGGTCTCTGTGGTTTTTGAATGAACACAAGTGTACCTGAGAAAGATCTGCAATAGGAATTGGCTAACCGCCCTAGTAGACGGGTATCCCCGAATACGAGTGGCTAGCTATACATACCTACATTATTTTTCGAAGAATAATGTTGATAAACGAAACTGGAAATTATTTATGACTCAACCTAATATTTAATTTTTCAGATGTGCGTTTGTTATTTGTTGTTCTCGTGACAATCTACGATTCTGTAATTGAGAGTCAATGTTTTCACAATAAAATTCCATTCATTTTTTTCCCAGAAGTGCTACTTTGTGTAAACGACTCCCTCACAAACACTTCTTTGAAAACTACAATCTTACTTTCTTCAAATCAAGCCTCAATCTTTATCTATCCTCCTTATTCTCAAAATCTTCACTTCCTATCACCATGGTTTTAATTCAATGGTTCCCAACCTTTTTTTACTCATGGACCCCCTTTTCCCTACTTCTTGGTGGATCCCTCAATAGCCATTTGACATAAGACAACAATATTCTATTTTTCGCTAATAACAATTTTGAGATTTTAATAATCAAAGAAATATTATATAATTAAGCTTTATTTTAAAATGAAAACTTATTTAATGCAAATAAATTATTCTACAGTTATAATAAATGTAATAATAATAATAATTATAGTAATTATAATTTTTATTGACCAATATTTTGTATTACAATATTACAATGTTTCTTCCATGTTCAAGGCCATGAGAGCAGAGATCTTCAGGCAATTGAATTCACTGCAGCATTTATTTATGCACGCTGGTTAAAAAATTTAATAAATCAATTTAACTGTGTGATTAGAAAAAAAATAAAGGCATATTTATTCAATGAGATCCCCTGTTGTTGATGTTGCTCAACGTGTTTATTTATATTTGGTTCCATCGACGTTAATGATAGTCGAAGATGACCTCTTTTCACAATGTCAAGACTATTGCGAACTTTTGATGACAGTTGAGAAACACGACTAAATCCTGATTCAACAAGTTGTTGGAAAAGTAATAACGTAGAGCTGTTCTTTATTCCAGAGCAAAAGGTACTTTGTAGCAATATCATTGGCTTTCTTCATGGACCACCAAAATATCGTTGTGGACCTCCAATTTGTTATATTTTGCCTATGGACCCCCAGAAATATTATATGGACCTCTAGGGCCAATGTGGACTCCAGTTGAGAATCTCTGGTTTAAAACATGTCTTTCTTTTTCCCGTTTTGACAATATGGCTTTCTTTTTTATATTCCCGCTTTTAAAATAGTTCTTTTTTCATACTTAGTATTTTCTTCATATTTCTTCCTTTTTCACTTTTTCTTATTCCTCCTTTATAATCTTTAAATTATTCTTCTTTACTTGCTTTTTTACATTCTCTAAGTTTCCACTTCTGGACTAATTTTGCCATCACACACCGAATCAGCTGGGCACTCAATGAGTAATTCATCATGAGAGCGATCGACTTAGATACCCCAAAGGCCTTTGACAAGATGTGATGTTAGGAGTCGCTATACAAATTCTCCATCTTTGGAATTGTTTGAATAGCACAAGTTTGAAAAGTCCTTTTTATCAGGTAGGTCTTTGAAGGTTGTTATCGACTGCCAGACTTCTGAAGCCTATCAGATCAATGCCGTCGTCCCACATGGCTCACGACTCGACCCAACCCTTTTCTACTTTATATTAAGAGAACCGCATTGGGACATTCCCAGATCGTTTATAAATATATCTGCCCTGCCAAAAATCAAGATGACTAGAGCCTGGCAGCTGATCTCTCATCTGATTTATCTCTAACAGCTGAAAGGGGGCGGAGACTGGCTTGGAATATTTAAATAACTCTGAAACCAAACTAGTATCAGATATCATCACCGAGTTGATCTTAAAGGCACGGTTAATGGTTGCACATAAATGAAGCTCGTAGCTTTGAGCATCTTTTGAGGGTCAAGTTCACATCAGACGACAAGTGGAACTCATATATACGATCCATAGCTAAAGAAAGTACTGGACTCCCTCTACCATGCTCTATATTTACATGGGTGAGATCAGACGAACAATGGGAAATTGCTGCCATACTTGGCCTGAAGCCGTTTAATTTTCTCTTTCTATCTAGGACAGAGTTCAAAAGTGTTTACGCGATCATACAGGCGATGAATTATATTTGCCCGTACAACTCCTTTCACACAGACGCACCATTACAAGCCTTTCGCTATTATATCGCTGTTTCACGCTGACCAGCTACATTACATAGTTCTACAAGTTCAGACATTTACACCTCTGACCAGCCATACGATATTATACAGAGGCGAACTATCCATATTCCGTTTGTATTCCATTAGTAAGGAGGGAGTTATTTTCTTCATTCTTCATACTTTCTCTTTTATATGATTGTCTATTTATTTATATTTTTAGTTTTTTTTTTCATTCATTTCCCTACTTTATTTTTCTCTATCTTTTTAATGGTAGATTTTAGTCATTTTCTTTCAGTTTCGAAGAATTTTATTTTACCGCTAATAAAACGAAAAACATTCATTATTTTAGGACGATATTTATTTGTTTATTTAGCTT
The DNA here is from genome assembly GCA_903632075.3 of Acanthosepion pharaonis. Taxonomy (NCBI): domain Eukaryota; kingdom Metazoa; phylum Mollusca; class Cephalopoda; order Sepiida; family Sepiidae; genus Acanthosepion; species Acanthosepion pharaonis. The sequence goes on from CAHIKZ030005479.1 coordinate 1,681,695, forward strand.
TCTTTTCTATAATTATTTTTTTTTGTTTTTCTTTCATTCTTTCTTCATTCAATGATGCCTTTATTTATCGTTTGGATTTTATTTCTTCATTCGTCATTCAAACTCGTTCTTTTCCTGTTTTCTTTGTTCTCTGCTATTATTCTCCTTTATATATTTTCCTTCGTTGACGGTTTCCATTTTTCATACTTTTCTTCCCGGATTCCATTAATCTTCTTTCAATTCTTTGTCCTCCCATTTCTTCTTCATTTTCTTTTCATCCATTGGCGTTATATTTCTGCCCCACTACTGAACACCAAACGCAGTCAACTCGGACCCCGTCAACCCCCGCCCGAAACCCGCCCCCGGTTTTTGTGAACAGTGCTTTTGCGTCTCTGTCTTGTTTTCGTGCAATCCACCCTTCCGCACTCCCTAGAATGCAATAACGACCACAGAACAGCAAGAAACGATCGATAAAGGCCGCCAGCCACCACTGAAACTACCCAATCACTATTGATTAGGCATAAAAGAGACATTAGAGGGCGCAGTATGTGTGAGTGCCTGTATATACTCCCGCTTATGTGTGTGTTTGCTTAAACACGAACATGTGTATGTGCATACATATGAGTATATATATATATATATATATATATATATATATATATATATATATATATATATATATATATATATATATATATATATATTTAAATAGTTTAAAAAAACTAGGTAATCCGTATGGTTAAACCTAAGGAGGATAAAATATATATATATATATATATATATATATATATATATATATATATATATATATGTGTGTGTGTGTGTGTGTGTGTATATATATATATGTATATATATGTATATATATATATGTATATCTATCTATCTATATATATATATGTATGTATATATGTATATATATATATATATGTGTGTGTGTGTGTGTGTGTGTGTGTGTGATATATTTGGGCGCCGATGTGATCATCATCAGTGTTACGTAGTTTGCATGCAAGTGCATATACGTTTATATTTCCTGTTTTATTCTTTCTTGAGGGGGGGATATTGCTGGGAAACGAAAAAACCAAAACCAAAAAAGAAATAGTGTGTGCATGTTTCTTCAATGTTTAATTATATGTAAATCTTATCTGAATGTTTGTACACACGTGCTCACATATAAATGTCTGAACACCCTCAGCTCTCACTTTCTCGTGTATCTGTAACCTCCGTTTATTGTACAGCAGTACAGCCAAACCACGCCAGGTGGAGCTGTTGTGTTTTCCGCAGCAAGTAGGGCTTATAGATCAGAGTTACTTGCCTCAAGTCTAACCGGCCTCTAATTTAGAGTTCTTATTTCCCTAGCCTGGTTACCAACCACGGCTAGAGTACCCAGCCTACTTTGATGTTTAACCCGTGTGGATAGGGTGAAAGCTATAGATTCCTATCTTTGTCAAAGCCATTTATGCGAAAACTAACGCAATCATAACTTGCAATGCTACGCGACGAACACATCAAATATATTCGAGAATGCGTATCTATATTTTATTAAAATAAATTAAATATCATCTGTGTTTTCTTTTTAATTTAAAAATATGCTGTTTAACAGCGGCTATGCGACGTAGCATGGCGACTAGAAGATGCTATCCAAGAATGTTCCTAGAGGTATACATAAAAGATATTTCTGCTGTGTAAAAAAACAGAAGGTATATTTGTTAGCAAAAGGATTAAACCAAAGTTTGAATTGTAGATCGGAGATACCAAAAACAAACAAGTGCGGAAGGTTAAATATCTGGGAATTGTTTTTAACCGAGAATGGAAATAGTGACACTGAAATCCGAAGGCGTATTGGGATAGCCAAGGAAGAATTCTAAAAGCTAAGCTATACTAAGAAATAAGAAAAACTTCGTTAGAAGAGTACTGAACTGCTACGTGATATCTGCCCTCCTGTATAGCAGTGATTGCTGGATGATCTCCTCAAAGATGAAAACGAAACTTGAATCAACAGAATATGGTTCTACAGAAGGATGCTGAGGATGTTGACCATGTTCACCATAGTCTATGAATATAGAATACAGTGCAGTACGTAATCTGTTCAATGAAACAACGTTAAAGATTAACACTCACGAGTCAGACACTCTACTGAATCTGACTATATCGCCAATATAGCAACTGTTCCGTAATTCTTCCGTCTTCGATATCAAAGGCTGGCAGTGCATATTCGGGAAAAAACATGGCCGCCTTTATAAACATCGCATTGAATATTTTGAGCCTTCTGATTGGTTAACCCTTCTATTGATGAACTATAAAATGAGTCAGCTCATTTTGGCTGGCTCACTAGTACACCAGGGTACCCCAAAATTCCAACAGAGGATATCGTGTATCGAACATCTGCGCAACGACAAAGTTTCAGAGAAAATGGAAATAAAAAGGAAAGTATTACCTAACATCAGGAAGAGACAGTTGAGGTTTCTGGGTCACATAATGAAGTAGAATGGCTTGGAAAATCTGATACCCGCAAGAACAGATTAAAGGCAAGAGGGACTGAGGAAAACAACGCATAACATACTTAGTGAGCTTGAGTAAATGGATGGCGAAACAGGGCTTAGGAGAAATAAGAAAAAGACAAAGCTTATTGAGAGCTACAAAGTACAGGATGTTGTAGAGAGCTATGATCATCTACTTCATGAGGAGACAAAGTACATAAAGAAGAATTGACTGCAAGGATGTTCATAAGGTATGCAACATCCTCCCCCGGGCATCAATGGCGTTTAAATCTGCCGAGTGCGTGAACCATGAAACTAACCAAATGTTCCTGGACCCAATCACCTGCCACTTAATCACGGTAGCCTTATCTTGCTGCAGCAAATTATCACCACCGATACAATCCTAAAAGAGTGTAAATGAACTGCAGTAAGAATTGCGTATGTCACACCCTTTAAGACAGCATACATTCAACATCATTACAGACACACTACCAACTTGTAAAACACCCTACTGACCAGATGGATCCATAGACTAATGCCGCTATTTCTTCAACACACGAACGTGACCGTCAGTTCAAGAGGCATCCCCAATTCAATGATAATATTCTTTTTTTTTACTCCATTGTTCACCCTATACGAGACAGAAGAGCCAATTAAGGTAGAGCGTTATCTGATGAGCTTATTTCATGAACTTACTTGCTGATTTTAAGTATCTTTAAGAGATCGTTGGTGGATAGTTGCTATCAACGCAGGGTGCCATTTCATTTCCTATATCAGATTGGAAGCTACCATATTAATTGTAGAAAAAATTCAATAGATTGAAGTAATATCACTAAAATCTCAATTCTTTGCAAAAGTAGGAACTCAATTTTCGATTTACTATTTATTAACCAATCAGCGACGTTATCTCAAACGCCATTCAAATTTTCAAAAAGCAGACGATATTCCTGTCGTCTGCTACAAAAAAATTGGAAGGTCACACAGGAAAATAATTAACTCTCTTTTCCCACCTAAAAGTTACAATTAAAAATTGGCAAATATATTTAACCAGTAAAACTTCTAAGTTTAGTAAACCTAAATTTTAATTTCATATGATCAAATTTTACTTGTAAATAACGTAGTATAAATAAATAAGTTCAACTTTTGAGTATAAATTGACCGAGGATGCAAATAATACTGAATACTCAAATTTTCGTATAATTTACTGAGTTCCAATTCCCTTTTGAAAATTATAATTCTCGCTTTCAACTAGAAGGAAAACAAAGGATTTTTTCTATACTCAATAATAATATTATTAAAATTTGTAGTGCTGTGTTTGAAGATTATTTCTTTTCATGGCTGTTCACACACTTTTCCCTCTACATTAGTTCTTTTAATATGAGTGAAAAGAAAATGAGAATATGACAACCTGGTGCATACTAAATATGTTAAATCATCTTTCATTTATTAGTCCTAAAAAATGTATCCTCAACTATGGATTCTCAACCATGTATCCGCAACCATGCATCCTCAACGATGTATCCTCAACCATGTATCCGCATCCATGTAATTCGCAACCATGTATACTCCACCATGTATCCGTACCCATGTAATCTTCAACCATGTATCCTCAACCATGTATCAGCAACCATGTATCAGCAACCATGTAATACGCAACCATGTAATCCTCAACCATGTATCCACAACTATGTATCAGCAACCATGTATCCTCAACCATGTATCAGCAAACATGTATCCTCAACCATCAGCAAACATGTATCCTCACCCATGTATCAGCAACCATGTATCCTCAACCATGTATCAGCAACCATGTAAACCATGTATCCCTCAACCATGTATCTGCAACCATGTATCCTCAACCATGTATCCTCAACCATCAGCAACCATGTATCCTCAACCATGTATCAGTATCCTCAACCATGTATCCTCAACCATGTATATCCTCAACCATGTATCAGCAACCATGTATCCCTCAACCATGTATCAGCAACCATGTATCCTCAACCATGTATCAGCAACCATGTATCCTATCAACCATGTATCAGCAACCATGCAACCATGTATCCTCAACCATGTATCAGCAACCATGTATCTCACCCATGTAAGCAACCATGTATCAGCAACCATGTATCCTCAACCATATCTATCAGCAACCATGTATCCTCAACCATGTATCCTCAACCAGCAACCATGTATCCTCAACCATGTATAAAGCATAAAAGCAACCATGTATCCTCACAACCATGTATAAAATCCTCAACCATGTATCCTCAAACCATGTATCCTCAACCATGTATCCTCAACCATGTATCCTCAACCATGTATCAACCATGTATCCTAAACCATGTATCCTCAACCATGTATCCTCAACCATGTATCAGCAACCATGTATCCTCAACCATGTAACCATGTATCAGCAAACCATGTATCCTCACCCATGTATCCTCAACCATGTATCATCAACCGTGTATCAGTAACCATGTAATCCTCAACCATGTATCCTCAAACATGTATAAAGCAACCATGTATCCTCAACCATGTATAAAGCAACCATGTATCTGCAACCATGTATCCTCAACCATGTATCCTCAACCATGTATCAGCAACAATGTATCCTCAACCATGTATCCTCCCATGTATCAACATGTATCCTCAATGTATCATCAACCATGCATCCTCAACCATGTATCCTCAATCCTCAACCATGTATCAGCAACCATGTATCCTCAACCATGTATCAGCAACCATGTATCCTCAACCATGTATCAACCATGTATCCTGCAACCATGTATCCTCAACCATGTATCCTCAACCATGTATCAGCAACCATGTATCCTCAACCATGTATCAGCAACCATGTATCCTCAACCATGTATCAGCAACCATGTATCCTCAACCATGTATCCTCAACCATGTATCAGCAACCATGTATCCTCAACCATGTATCCTCAACCATGTATCCTCAACCATGTATCCTCAACCATGTATCCTCAACCATGTATCAGCAACCATGTATCCTCAACCATGTATCAGCAACCATGTATCCTCAACCATGTATCAGTATCCTCAACCATGTATCCTCAACCATGTATCAGCAACCAATCCAAACCATGTATCCTCAACCAATCCTCAACCATGTATCAGCAAACATGTATCCTCAACCATGTATCAGCAACCATGTATCCTCAACCATGTATCCTCAACCATGTATCAAGCAACCATGTATCAGCAAACATATATCCTCAACCATGTATCCTCAACCATGTATCAGCAACCATGCAACCATGTATCTGCAACCATCCATCAGCAACCATGTATCTGCAACCATGTATCTCAACCATGCATCCTCAATGTATCCTCAACCATGTATCAACCATGTATCCTCAACCATGTATCAGCAACATGCAACCATGTATCCTCAACCATGTATCCTCAACCATGTATCATGTATAAAGCAACCATGTATCCTCAACCATGTATCTGCAACCATGTATCCTCAACCATGTATCCTCAACCATGTATCAGCAAACATGTATCCTCACCCATGTATAAAGCAACCATGTATCCTCAACCATGTATCAGCAACAATGTAATCCATGTATCCTCAACCATGTATGTATCAGAACCATGTATCCTCAACCATGTATCAGCAACCATGTATCCTCAACCATGTATCCTCAACAATCAGCAAATCCTCAACCATGTATCAGCAAACATGTATCAACCATGTAATCCTCAACAACCATGTATCATCAACCGTGTATCAGTAACCATGTAACCATGTATTTGCAACCATGTATATGCAAACATGTATCTGCAATAGCAACCATGTATCAGCAACACTGTAATCCACAACAATGTATCAGCAACCATGTATCATCAACCGTGTATCAGCAACCATGTATCAGCAACAATGTAATCCTCAACCATGTATCAGCAAACATGTATCCTCCACCATGTATCCTCAACTATGTATCAGCAACCATGTATCCTCAACCATGTATCAGCAACCATGTATCCTCAACCATGTATCAGCAACCATTTATCAGCAACAATGTAATCCTCAACCATGTATCAGCAAACATGTATCCTTTAGCATTCAAATATATAAATTTGTCAGCAAAATGTTTCAAAAATCCTCAACCATGTATCCCTCAACCATGTATCCTCAACCATTATGTCTGCATCCTCAACCATGTATCAGCAACCATGTAACAACATGTAAAAACATCAACCATGTATACCATGTATCATCAACCATGGAATTGCAACCATGCATCCTCAACCATGTATCCTCAACCATGTATCAGCAACCATGTCTCTCAAACATGTATCAGCAACCATGTATCCTCAACCAAACAAACATGTATTCAACCATGTATCCTCAACCATGTATCAGCAACCATGTATCCTCTCAACCATGTATCCTCAACCATGTATCAGCAACCATGTATCCTCAACCATGTATCCTCAATATGTATCAGCAACCATGTATCCTCATTTACATGTACGCAACAATGTAATTCAATATCAGCTTTGTCATATGTCAACCATGGAGCATGTATCTGCAACCATCCATCCGCAACTATGTTTACACTGTATTCCTCAACCATGTGGCTCAACCATGAAAACCATGTATCCCTCAATCATGTATCAGCAACCATGTATCCTCAACCATGTATCCTCAACTTGTATCAACCATGTATCCTCAACCATGACAGCAAACATGTATCAGCAAACATGTATCAGCAACACTGTAATCCTCAACAATGTAGTCAGCAACCATGTATCAAACGTGTATCATATGTTATGTCGAAAGCAACCATGTATTGCAACCATCCTAACTCAGCAACCATGTATCAGGTTGTATCAACAATTTGAGCAACCATGTAATCCTCAACCATATATCCTTGGCAAACCATGTATCCTCAACCATGGCAATTAGACGTGCATCCTCAACCAATCCTTTATCAGCAACAATCGTATCAGCAACCATGTATCCTCAACCATGTATCCTCAACCATAATGTATCCTTAAATGTCACAGCAACCATGTATCCTCAACCATTATTTATCAGCAACCATGTATCCTCAACCATGTATCAGCAACCATGTATCCTCAACCATGTATCAGCAACCATGTATCCTCAACCATGTATCAGCAACCATGTATCCTCAACCATGTATCCTCAACCATGTATCAGCAACCATGTATCCTCAACCATGTATCAGCAACCATGTATCCTCAACCATGTACTATGTATCAGCAACCATGTATCCTCAACCATGTATCAGCAAACATGTATCAGCAACAATGTAATCCTCAACAATGTATCAGCAACCATGTATCATCAACCGTGTATTGTTCATAATTAGGATATGCAACCATTATCTGCAACCATCCATTCTATGTATCAGCAACCATGTATTCCTCAAATGTAAAACAATTTAATGGTTTCTTTATGTATTTTGTTTATAAAAAAACATTCTTATCAGCAACCATGTATCCTCAACCATGTATCCACAATCATCTTATGTATCCTTTTTTAAAAAAAGTAAACTTTTTAAATCCTCACCCATTTAAAGCAACCATGTATCAACAAAATGTTTCATCAAATTATCTGCAACCATGATCCTAATGTATCCTTGTTTGTATCCTCACCCATGTATAAAGCAGCAACCATGTATCCTCAACCATGTATCTGCAACCATACCCTCAACCATGTATTACATCCTCAAATATCAGCAACCATGTATCAGCAACAATGTAATCCAAAAATTTCAACGTTACATAAATTCAGCAACCATGTTCAGCAACAATGTAATTTGTATCAGCAAAACATTTATTTTAATCAGCAAAATCAACCATGTATCGTTTCAGCAAATGTATCCTCAACCATGTATCAGCAACCTCGGTAATCCTCAACCATCATCAGCAAACTTGTTCAACCATGTATCAGCAACCATGGTTCAACCATGTATCCTCAACCATGCATCCTCAACCATGTATCTGTATCCTTATCAGCAAACATGTATTGTATAAACAACCATTTAATGGTGTATCAGCAACCATGTATCCTAGATTGTTCTGTATTCAACCATGTATCAGCAACCATGTATCCTCAACCATGTATCAGCAACCATGTATTCAACCATGTATCAGCAACCATGTATCCTCAACCATGTATCCTCAGTTTATCACAGTCCTCAACCATGTATTGTATCAGCAACAATCAAGAAGTAACCATGTAATCCTCAACCATGTATCCTCAAACATGTATATGCAACCATGTATCTGCAACCATCCATCCGCAACTATGTATCAGCAACCATGTATTCCTCAACCATGTATCCTCAACCATGTATCAGCAACCATGTATCCCTCAATCATGTATCAAATGTATCCCTCAACCATGTATCCTCAACTATGTATCAGCAACCATGTATCCTCAACCATGTATCAGCAAACATGTATCAGCAAACATGTATCAGCAACACTGTAATCCTCAACAATGTATCAGCAACCATGTATTTGATGTAACCATGTAATTCAACCATGTATCCTCAAACATGTATATGCAACCGATATCGTCATCCATCCGCGTATTTAAACCAATCACAACACTGTAAGTCAATTTATCAACCGTGTTTCATGTAACAACCATCCTCAAAATGTATAAAGAATATCCTCAACCATGTATAAAGCAACCATGTATCTGCAACCATGGTTATTCAACCATGTATCAGCAACAATGTATCCTCAACCATGTATCAGCAACCATGTATCCTCAACCATGTATCCTCAACCATGTATCAGCAAACATGTATCCTCAACCATGTATAAAGCAACCATGTATCAGCAACCATGTATCCTCAACCATGTATCCTCAACCATGTATCAGCAACCATGTATCCTCAACCATGTATCAGCAACCATGTATCCTCAACCATGTATCCTCAACCATGTATCAGCAACCATGTCAACCATGTATCAGCAACCATGTTCAACCATGTATCCTCAACCATGTATCAGCAACCATGTATCCTCAACCATGTATCTGCAACCATGTATCCTCAACCATGTATCAGCAACCATGTATCCTCAACCATGTATCCTCAACTATGTATCAGCAACCATGTATCCTCAACCATGTATCAGCAAACATGTATCAGCAACAATGTAATCCTCAACAATGTATCAGCAACCATGTATCATCAACCGTGTATCAGTAACCATGTAATCCTCAACCATGTATCCTCAAACATGTATATGCAACCATGTATCTGCAACCATCCATCCGCAACTATGTATCAGCAACCATGTATTCCTCAACCATGTATCCTCAACCATGTATCAGCAACCATGTATCCTCAACCATGTATCAGCAACCATGTATCCTCAACCATGTATCCTCAACCATGTATCAGCAACCATGTATCCTCAAACATGTATCAGCAACCATGTATCCTCAACCATGTATCCACAATCATGTATCAGCAACCATGTATCCTCAACCTTGTATCAGTAAACATGTATCCTCACCCATGTATAAAGCAACCATGTATCGGCAACCATGTATCATCAAGGCAACCGGTATCCTCAACCATGTATCAGCAAACATGTATCCTCACCCCCATGTATCAGCAACCATGTATCCGGTGCAAACCATGTACCCTCAACCATGTATCCTCAACCATGTATCCTCAACCATGTATCAGCAACCGAAGCAACAATGTAATCCATGTTCAACCATGTATTCTCAACTATGTATCAGCAACCATGTATCCTCAACCATGTATCAGCAACCATGTATCCTCAACCATGTATCAGCAACCAGAGACCGTAATCCTCAACCATGTATCAGCATCCTCCACCATGTATCCTCAACTATGTATCAGCAACCATGTATCCTCAACCATGTATCCAACCATGTATCAGCAACCATGTATCCTCAACCGCAAATATGGCAACCATGTAAGGTATCCTCAACCGGTTTTCAGCAACCATGTATCCTCAACCATGTATATCCATGTATATGCAACCGCAACCATCCCCGCAGCTATGTATCAACAACCATGGTATCCTCAACCGGCAACCATGTATCAGCAACCATGTAATCCTCAACCATGTATCCTTAAACATGTTTGCAACCCGCCCAGCAACTATGGTTCAACCATGTATCAGCAACCATGTAATCCTCAACCATATATCAGCAACCATCCATCCGCAACCATGTAATCTTCAACCATTTACCCTTCAGCAAAGGGCTCTTAGTCCTTGTCTTTTTGTCTGTGAGTACACACATGCAAATACATATACACACGTACACACAAAGGAGGAATTGTTGGTGTAGTGGCATTTAACAGAAACTTAGTCTCTGATTGAATTTCTGAGATGTGGATTTACCATTATTTACATGACGACTTTTATCAACATCTTTGTTATGTTGGAGCGGCCATGTTTACACTGTAACAGTGGCTAGAAAACTGACTCTATTGAGCTCAAACTTCGATCACGTGACCAACTGTAAGCACACACGAGCAGAAGGCAGTCTGACAAACGTAAGTATATGTTATGTCGAAAGTGCGGATAATTTCTAACTTACCGTCGTAGGTTGTATATTTGAGGTGTTATTGGTGAATACTGGATTAGACGTTTTGAATTCTTTCATCGTATTTTATGATAAATCTAAAGTCACAGGCGAATAATACTTTTAATGGCTTTTCTCTTGTTCATAATTAGGATACATAATTAGGATACATCTTCTTACAATAAAACAATTTAATGGTTTCTTTATTTTTGTTTATATCACAGTGATTGCTTACGCTTTTTTTAAAAAAAATATTCTTTAAATCTAATTTAATTTCTTCATCAACAAAATAGTTTTACAAATTATTGTTGATAAGCGTTTGTTCTACTGCAGGGGATTCTGTTAAGCTGTTACATAAATTCGTAACAAAAATTCGTTACATAAATTCGTTCGATTTTTATAATTTATTTTAATAAATAACATCGTTTAGAATGTTGTGCCCTCGGCCTTCATCAGGTGCTTGTTGATCCGGTTAAGCTCTAGGGAATTTCGAGTTGAACCCTACATTTAATTTACGGTGCTAGATTGTTCTGTTTAACGAAGAGAGTTCGACAGGAGGCTTGTATTTCAAGAAGCGCTAAATTAGGTTCAAGTCAAAGAGACCGCTCCAGACGCGCTAAACACCACTGAGTATTTATCGTTTCACCCACGAGGACCGAATATGGCACAAGGCCGGTTTTATTGTGGGTATCCACGAGCCCGTAGGCTCGGCCCAAAAAAATAGCCTTTGAACCCGATTAGACGGGTTCAGGCCCTGTCTACCTCCCCGGACGAAACCTTACCCTTCGGCAAAGCCTCGTCCGGGTTCCTCTCTGCTAACGAAGAGAGTTCGACAGGAGGCGCGCGCGCAGTCAGAGACCGCTCAGCACCACTGAGTATTTATCGTTCCACCCACGAGGACCGAATATGGCACAAGGCCGGTTTTAATGTGGGTATCCTCGAGCCCGTAGGCCCGGCTAAAAATATAGCCTTTGAACCCGCCTAGACGGGTTCAGGCCCTGTCTACCTCCCCGGACGAAACCTTGAGCCGAACTGGCGACTGCTACTACTTCTTATTATCTATGGGAGAGTCCATTACAATAGAATAGGTAATATGGCATGACAGTAGGGGAGATAACTCGTCTAGTTCTTATGTTATTCAGCCCGGTTATTTTATCTCTGTTTAACCTGAGCCCAAGTACACACTGCCTAGTATTGGGATTGAACTCACAATTATTTTGTCATCAAAATCACAGGAAAATAGCCTAATGGATTAAAGAGTATTTTCGTGAACTTGGTGACATATTAATTGGGACTTCAAGCCCTGATCCTGAATAGGGTTAGGGTTATACAAATATGAATAAATTCTGTAGAAAAGCAGAAGTGTTAGAACAGCAAGAACCTAAATCGATCAACTCAAACGACGTTGGAATCAGAAAAGAAAAAAAAACTGGGTAGAATTATGGTTGGAAAGTATTGGTCAGAAGTGTTGGTTTGAAAATGACCCGACAGATAAAAGCAAAATCAGTCGACAATAGATTTTTCTTTATTAGAGCCTCTATCATTATTCTTATCTACGAGATTCAGGGTTCGAATAGTGTATCTTGTTCCGATTGGACCGATTCTCCCACCCTGGGCTATCACTAATAAAATTCCAAGCACTGTGCCCACAAATAAACGTAGAAATCTTATTGTAGTCTATTGTTAACTATTCGTGAAATGAATTCATTTTATATATTGAAAAGAAAAACTGAATAGTGAAGCCAGGGCTTGTTAGATATAAGCATTGCGCCCATAAAACAATATTGATATTCAACAATGGCGGAAAGCCTCAAAAAGGGGTAAGCAAATCAAAGTTTCTTTTTATATATATATATATATATAAACGAGAATAAATATCGCAGATTCTGAAAGATTCTCTTTTCGATAATAAAATCATACGTCAATAATATGAAGGCTTATTGCATAGACACGTTGGTTGGTCATCATTCTAAAAATCAGGGAAGTAAGAAACCGGAAGCGAGTTCCACAGACGGGAAGTGCGAGAAAAGAAACTATTGGAATAGAACTTAAAAGTTACATCTAGCTGGTAAGAAGGTGAGACCTAGTTGCCAATCTAGTCGCACGCTTAAATTCATGCAATCGAAGCAGCAAGGAGGAAAGGTCATTAGAATAGAACAATCACAAAGAAAATATTTCTAGAAAGAAAAAGACGAAAACCATGGCACGGTGGTTTGAAAATAACTGAAGTTGAGATGCCAGTTCAGGACAGATAACATGGCAGACCCTTCCTTGGTTTTTGTCAAGAATCTCTAGATATATAACAGGAGCAACCGACCAGATATAACATGAATAATAGATTTATCAATGTTCAAGATGGATTCTGGCGAGAAAAGTTGTCTGACATCAGACAGGGAACGAAATGTCTGAGAACTTACAGTTACATCTTGCTAAATAAACAGAAAAAATAGTGAGACCCAGATACTAACCGAAGCATCAAGAAAGAAAGCTCATTCGAACAATTATATTGAAAAGAAAGTGGGAACCCCCAGCACGTCGATCGAAAAGTGACTGAAGGTGAAGTGCTAAGTCAGGATCAATGACATCACAGACCTTTCTTTGAATTGTGTCAAGAATCACGAGATATACAGCAGAAGATTCAGAACAGACATGGCAGCAACATGAATTAACGACAAATGGCAGATTTATAAACGTGCAACACTGATTTTGACGAGAAAAATTGATATTTAAGTGATTCAGACATTTTGCGGTCGTCTGTCATCACCATTTCACCCAAATTCCCTCTCGAATAAAACTGGTATTCTGCAAATGAAACTATTTGAAGGTGAATCGATAAGTCTGTAGCCTAACGTGTATTATAAACTGAAATTTGATGTGGAACTTTCATTTTATAATGTTCGATCTACTTGATTAATAATCAAGACTGAATTAAGTGCACTGACAAGTAATAAAGGTATCATTATTACAAAAGCAACTATAATAATGGTTTTCATGTTTACTCTTTAAATATTGATATGGATTTTTTTTTTTACTTTTGTAAAAAAACAAAAAATACTTACAAAAAACATCACTATTACTGGAATGAGCGCAAATGTAGATCCCTCACGATTGCTATTTGGTTGCAAACTGGATTAGAAATTCCTTTAGTCTTCAATTTAAGAGATGTATTTGACTAAAACAAAAAAAAAAAAAAAAACGGCACGTAAAATAAAAGTCAGATTATTATATACTAAATTTATTGTTGAATGTCGAAAATTCAAGATTCGTTAAAGCGTTTATTAAAATTATCGAATGTTGTATTTGTGTGTATATCAGTTTGGTTTTTTCTCATATAAAAATAAATATTTAATCTTTTATTTTATTGCTCTTGCACAGAAATACATTTTATATTTTGAATGTTTTTTTTATCAGTGCTTTCTAGAACATAACGCGTTTTGCAGAAAGGACTTTTGTTTTTTTGTTTTTTTGTGTAAAACTTACCACCAGCTTAAGTAGATACATAAATAGTTCCTCTAATGTATTGCCTTCAAAGTAAAAAAAAACCCAAAAACCAGGTTTTGATTAAATGGACATATATATCAGTCCTTATCAAAATAATATGGATCATTTTTATTTTAGAAAAAAAAAACACAGAATTTAATGTATAACTTTATCAACACAACGATAATTATTTCAAGAAAGTGTCCATTTTAGAAATTTGATTATGATTTTCTATACGTCACAGATTTTCTTACTGCTCTCTAAATTATTCTGTTGCAAATAATCTGCCCGAGAAAATTCTTTTCTCTTTTTTCTTCGCACGCACAAGCACACACACACACACACACACACACACACACACACATATATATATATATATATAGAGAGAGAGAGAGAGAGAGAATTATTTATTTAAAAATATGATTCCAACACGCTACATAAGAGGTCTCATGTTTCAAAACAAGAGCCGAAAACTTCAATATAATTATTTGAATTAAATTGAATTAAAGTAAGCTCTGTTCCATCTTCAAGCGAATTTTTTTTTTTTTTTTTTGGAATAACTTATTTCTGAAATTTACGTGTTTTAATAGCATATTCATTATTGAAATCAAAATTTCCATGGTAACAGCCAGAGCGATTGTTTAAATAGGGAGGGGTGTTGTTTGTTAATAATTTGTATAGAGTTACATTCATAGATGTCAAGTCAGGGTTTACGTAGGGATGTCTAAATTTAAAACGGAAGATATTTTCGCCTAGTCTGGTTTACATGTCTATGGAGATTTATTCATTTTTTTATTTTATTTCTTTCTGAAAGGATTTTGTATATATAAAAAAACTGCCGTAACATTTGTTTTTCGACGACTTCATAAAGGGTTATCGTTTTTTGTAGGGTATTTAAACTATTTATTAGGGCTATGAATTATAAAAATTATTTTATTGTATGTTTATTTTTATGCTAATTATTCAATGCAAAAATTTGATGATGTCGGCAAAAAACTGTTAACTCATGTCTATTGTTTAATAGATTTTTATTATTTAGAAACTTAATAATGTGCAGTTTCTCATGCAGGCACAAAGGGCATGGGTCATCCCAAGTTTTACAAGTTCTAGTCCCGTTTATAATTTTCCATTTTACTTTAGGTATCCTATTCATTTCCTTCAAATGCCATATAAATATATATATATATATATATATATATATATATATATATATATATATATATATATATATATATTGGCGGCATGTCATTATAAAGTTGTGTTGTTAAAGACTATGGAATTTTCCATTTAATAATCTTTTTATGTTTTTTTCTTGCTTTCTCTCAAGTTGTTTTTATCTGGTCTAAGTTGTTGAAAAAAGACCCTAGACCTTGTTTTTTTTTTTTCGCTTGTCGTTAACGAAAGATGCTTAAAACGTTGCTGACCAAATATACAATAATATATATATATATATATATATATATATATATATATATATATATATATATATATATATATAACCGGCAAAATAGACTACCCACAATTCACCATTGACCCGTATATATAAATAGCTGAGAAAAATAACAGCAGTCGTGGCCTGACGATTGCATCTAGCATGAAACAGACTACCGCCTCTAAGTGTTGACTTCTATGTTCACTTTTATATTTACACACGCTCTGTCTCTGACATTTGAGCACATGTGAAGACTATATATATATATATATGTCCAAATAAAGAGAAAGAACAGTCAGGTTTAGAATACACAGTTCTTTAGCATGTTTTAGGTGTTCGATACCAGAGTTCTTTTATTTATTTATTTTTTTAAAAGTGCTCCAGAAGTTACCCCAACATCGCTTGATAATAGAACAGATTTAAGTTCCGAAACAGAAATTTCCGTGTTGCGATGTAAAATATATTTAAATATATATATTATAATATATACATACATACATATATATATATCTATATCTATCTATCTATATATATATATATATATTTGGTTGGATAGATGTGAGTTTGTGACCCTGGGTTTCACGTTTTAGCGATCATCAGACAAACTGATTAATGTTTTAAAAAATTTGGGTTTATGTAGATTGCGTGTATTGGTGTTATTGTGGAAGTGGTGGGGGAAATTTCGACGTTTTGTCATTCGTCGTACTAACGCAAACATCGATGTATGCAGACACATATACATACTTGGTCGTCAGTCGGCACTCATATATATATATAAACATATGTAGACAGTTTCGGCTATGACACATGTATGTATACGGGTGGTGTTATGTCTATAAATACACATTTGTATGTTGAAATGTTGAAAATTAAACATTGGAAGTTTGGCGGAAATGTCTCGTTAATGTCTCGTGAATGTATCCATGTCATATTATGAAATTTTTTTTTTTTTTTCCGTTGAAAAATATTTTCTCGCATGTATGTATATATGTGTGGTGGGGTTTGTGTATATATATATATATATATGTGTATATATATATATATATATGTGTGTGTGTGTAACGAGAGAGGGAGATACAAAGAAATATAAATGTAAACAGTGTGGACATAGAAATCAACACTACATGGGGACAGTGAATTTCACGCCTGAAGCGATGATCAAACCATCTGTTACTTCTCTTTATGTTGGCTTTATATATAGGTTACGAGGGTCGTATGTGAAGTTATACTCGATAAAAGCCTAAAACTGATAGTCACCATGCAATACTTCATACCTGCAAAGACTCTATCACCGAGATTGAGCAATACTCCCCAATAAATATAGACAATTGTATACAATGTAATAATAACAATAATAATATATCGTAATTCCCCATGTATAATACACATTTTTTTTCTAAAAAATAGGCCAAATTACGGGTGCGTATTACGCATAGCTACAAAAACATTTTTTAAAAATTTCCGTTTCATAGGTCGATTTCAGTTGCGAAATGACTCCTCACCACAAACAAACGACAATTTGACACTAACATTCGGCAATTGCGATCCCATAAGGATGCCAAATACAGTCATATGTACCTAACAATACTTACAAATGTAAAATAAGATTAGAATTATCATAAAAATAAATTAGAATAATATTATTCTTTGTTTAAAACCATTTTTAATAAGAGTAGGAAACGCTGGCCGTAATGAAATTGGATAGATACAATTTATAGGGTTTGATTATTAAACAAGGGGTGCGTATTATGCGTGAGTATAAGCATTTTCCCACACTTTCAGCAATATTTTAGGGGTGCGTATTATGGATGAAGGCGTATTATACACGGAGAATTACGGTATATGAATTTAAGCGCAGTACTAGAAATTAGGTCTCATCATTTCACTGTTGGAACGATGACTTTTATATTTACCAAAACGTATCAAATGTGCATGTCTTCTCGAGTCTCCTCCATCGGAATCATTTGATCAGCACTTTCCTTACAGATGAAGAAAATGAAAACTAAAAGCAACAGAAATGTCGTTCTACAGAAGGATGCTGAGAATTACATGGCCAGGTTATGGGAGCAACGAGGAAAATTTTAAGGAAAATATAAACAAAAGAATCTGTTTATAATCCGAATAAGAAACAAACAATTGCATGTGTTTTGTTTATGCATTAGTGTATTATTATGCGTGTGTTCGTCTTACTACGGGTGTGTATGCACTAATAGATGAATGTGTCATTGACAAAACTAACCTGGCCGTTCGTCTCGAAAAGAACCTCCAATCGGTTGTGAACTGGGACCGTAATTGGCCGGTTAACTTTAACGCCACCAAAACAAAACTGCTCTCTATTAATCACCACAGAGAACTTTCCCTGCCCTCCATTAGAATGTCTGACGCTCAACTTCCCGAAAGCGCCTCTCTGCGGATACTCGGTCTCACGTTGTCTACTGTCTACTGACCTGAGATGGAACAAATACATTGAGTCAATTGCTTCGTCCACTGCAAGGAAAGTTGGCTCCCTGTGCCGCGCCAGGAAATTTTTCTCCCCGGAATCGATCCTTCAGATCTACAAATCAACCATTCACCCTTGCATGGAGTATTGCTGCCATATATGGTCTGGATCCCCTTCTGTTTGCCTCAGGGTTCTTGATAAGATCCAGAGACGGATATGCAATATAATTGGCCCTGTTCTGGCATCTCGTCTACAGTCGCTCTCTCACAGACGTGCCGTTGCCTCTCTCTGTCTTTTTTACAAATACTTTCATGTTAATTGCTCCGATGAGCTGTCTTTCGCTGGTTCCCAGACTTCATGAATTCAAGCGTCCTACGAGGCTGACATCTCGCTCTCACCCTTTCACTGTAGAAACTGTTAAATGTACTCTACTCCAATAGCTTCAGGTCTCGCACCTCTCGCCCGTGGAACTCCCTTCCCTACTCCTGTTTCCCTGAGAGATTTAATCTCCAACTATTCAAATGTAATGTCAATCGACATCTCCAGTTGCCTTGATCTATCCACTATCCTTCTCCTCATCCTCTCCTCTATCATTCCTATCTGTTCTCGCTCCAAATGCTCTGTAACCCCTTCCGTACTAGTGGCTTCTCGCCTTAGTACGGGTGAAATGCTTAAAAAAAATGTGTCTACATTATGCGATCGGGTATGTTTTAGTGTTTGACTACAAATGCGATATTATAGTTTAGTGTATCCATTAGTGTGTTACTGACTATTCGTTAGGGAAAGAGCGTGCATATATGTTTGGATATTTATAAGAGTATGACTGGGTATCTATAATTCTTAAAATGTGTGTGTGTATGTATGTGTGCGTGTGCGTGATCGGATGTTGGCGACAATGGCTCTCCACTACTGCCTGTCCATCATAACTCTCAGCAACGTTTTACTATTGTCGTTGGATATATATCTTCCATAAAAACTTTAATAAAAATAGTTTAAATTATTACAATAATATTATTTATTGTTATACAGTTAAATTTATATAATTAATTATATATATATATATATATATAATTCTTAAAATGTGTGTGAGGATGTATGTATGCGTGTGTGATCGGACGTTGTTTATGCATTTCCACAGTTTTCAGCCGATTTCAAAAAAATTTTTGCTTGATAGATAATTCTTCAGTGCCGGTTTGTACGACTCATACAGCAATCGCTATCACCTGACTTAAAATATTTTTGCCCTTCCTTGCCTTTAAAGGAGTGCCCTTTTCCGTGCTGATGTTGCTACATGCCTTACTTCTTGCCTATCTCACACTGCGATTTTTTTCTAAGCTCTATACTAAACATTAAATCTGTCACGAAAAAAGAACTAAAGAAAATGAACACAAAACGATCAGCTTTAAAAAAGGACTCGTAACTGGAAAAACCGAATGAAAAAAGAATGTTAACAACAAATACCTTTTCACACCCAACCCAGTTCTGCGGAATCAGAATCAACGTTGAGTTTAAGCAAGCGAATGAGTCAATTGGAGTAAAGTTCCAGGCAGATTTAAATTTTTCCCACTTGTGAAGAATGCAGCTGTCGATTTTTTTTGTATGCTAGCATGCTAGTTAACATTCGTGTCAGTCAGCTGTTGGCTCTCACGCTGGCCAATAGAATCTTCCTGCCTATGCGTAACAGCCAGCTATAGGCTCTCACTCTGGTCAGTAGAAAAAGGAAGCAAACTACATGAAAACTGCCGTAGAAGCATGGAGAAAATCGATTATTTCCACTATCGATGGGAGTTGGGAAATGCAAAGTTGGTCTTGGCCTTTCTGCTAACTTGGAGCATGTGCATGCAAATTTTGGTGCAAATCCGTCGAAAATTGCGGCCGTGCATTCGTTACACACACACACACACACACACATCCTGCCTTTTATAGATAGAGATAAATAATTTAAATTGTTACAATAATATTATTTATTATTATACAGTCCCCTTTTCAGGGTCATCCCCACCATTCAAACTGTTAACCCCCCCCTCAGTTGCACCCAAATATTGTTACTAATATTGATTTTCGGGTGGGCTGACTTTAAACTTAAACTGCTTCAATTGAACGCCAAAAAATCCCCGTAAGGAGAGACCCGGTCAATGACGTGTTATATTGCTAGTAATTTACTATCAATCCTTTACAGGTTAATTAAAGCCAGAAAATAATTATTGGTTGTAATAATTTTGGGGGGATAATAATGATTTAGTGATATAAGTCTTACTAATCAACCCATAGCTGGGGGAGAAGACGAAGATTCATAGCTTTCCCAAGGGTATTTGCGCGTAAGTGGATATAACGACACCAACAGGAAATGATATCCCCATGATGTCACCCATCTAAGAAACACCAGGCTTGATATTGCTTAACTTCACTGATCATACGGGAAAACAGTATTTTAACATCTTGTTACCATAAGGCGCTATATTAGCGTCTATTGGATATGCCTTCATGTTTGAGTTTGTATTCAACAGTATAGCGTGTGGTTTTCCATTCTGGATAAGTGTGTATGCATTAATATCTTAGTGTGTATGCAATAGTATCAATTTGCTTGTATAACAAATAAGATTACTATATCAGTTCGAATATGAAGACAGTGACAATTGGTCGTCTCTGTAATTCTGATATAAATTGCTAGATATGTTGGTCGATTCCCATTGTAGAACGTAAAGGTGCCTCTGTATTTGTTTGTCATCACCAACTATAAACGCTTTCTATGCTTTAATTACATTAACAAGAAAAATGAAAAAATGAAATCAGTATTTAAATTACTGAAGCGGAGTGGAAAAATGTGGTCGTAAAATCCTTTGACTACAAACGATTTTCAAAAACTGAATTAAAAAAAATAATTGCGCTATTTTACTGTTCCAATCTAACAAAGAATTTTTGTCTACTGTGAAAGGTTCGATTTTCTATAGAGCGAAATTCTTTGTTTAGTTCTGTTTTTACTTTCTTTTGTTTTCTTCTTTCTTTCTTTCTTTCACTTATGCTTCCCTGTCTTTCTATTGTTCTTTCTACTTTTTTTTAGTTTGGCTTTCTTTCTTTTATTTTTTCTTTTGTCCATGTTTAGCCTGGCTTTCTTTTTTCTTTCTATCTTTTGCTGTTTTTCTTTCTTTCTTTTTCTTTCTTTTTTTTTCTTTCTTTCTTTTCTTTCTTTCTTTTTTTCTTTCTTTTTCTTTTCTTTCTTTCCATTCTTTCTTTCTTTCTGCTATGTTCCGACTGTCTTTCTATCTTTCTTTCTACTTTTTTTAGTCTGGCTTTCTTTCTTTCTTTCTTTCTTTCTTTCTTTCTTTCTTTCTTTCTTTTTGTCTATGTTTAGTTGGCCTCTTTTTCTTTCTTTTCTTTTCTTTTTTTTTTTTCTTTCTTTCTTTCTTTTCTTTCTTTCTTTCTTTCTTTCTTTTCTTTCTTTTTTGTCTATTTCCGACTTCTCTTTCTTTCTTTCTTTTCTTTTCTTTTTCTTTTCTTTCTTTCTTTCTTTTTCTTTTTTTTTAGTCTCTTTTCTTTCTTTCTTTTCTTTTTTTCTGGCTTTCTTTCTTTCTTTCTTTCTTTCTTTCTTTCTTTTGTCTATGTTTAGCCTGGCTTCTTTCTTTCTTTCTTTCTTTCTTTCTTTCTTTCTTTCTTTCGCCTGTGTTCCGCCTCTTTTTCTATCTTTCTTTCTACTTTTTTTAGTCTGGATTTCTTTCTTTTATTCTTTCTTTTGTTTATGTTAAGCCTGATCTTCTTTTTTCTGTCTTTCTTTCTTTCTTTCTTTCTTTCTTTCTTTCTTTCTTTCTTTCTTTCTTTCTGTCTGGTTTTCTTTCTTTCTTAAGCCTGGATTTCCTTTCTTTTTTTTCTTTTGCTTAATCTTCTATCTTTTTACATAACAAGAAAAAACTTTATTTGTAATGTCTTTACTTTAAAATAAGAAATATTCAAAGCAATATGTTTCTTTAAAACCTGATATTTTCAGTGCTAAACTATTGTATAAATCTTCTAAAAATATTTCTGTTTACAACTCAGTCAACATAAATATGCAAAGTAATAGTCAGCGAACTCGTCTTGTACCTGATTGATAGTGTAATAAGTTCGAAGAATTCGAGTGTCCAACTTTATATGCGACTGATTCATGAAATCTCTGTTTATCTGTCTATATTTCTGAGATGATGTATTATGTACACTATTTACATTATTCGGACTATTGTCCTCATCTTTTTCGTCATATTTATCACAACGTTTCGGCCGTTGTACGCTCCGGCTTTTCTTCAGGTGGTTGGAATGTTGAACTGAACCCTTTATTTCGTTGACTGGGGTAGACTGTTCTAGTATCCTTGACTTCAAGGACACATGGCATAGTGGATAAAGGCGTTAGATCCAGTGACAGGACTCAAAAAGTGTGAATTCAATACCTGGTTAAGGTAGCGGAGAACTTGGAGAGGGGAATTAACTGGAGATAACTGATAACTGGCATCTATTAGACATGGCACGTGGAACTAGAACACTCTACTCCAGTGACCGAAATAAAGGGTTCAGTTTAACCACCTGAAGAAGGCCGGAGCGTACAACGGCCGAAACGTTATGATAAATATAGCGACAAAGATGAGGACAATAGTCCGAATAATGTAAATAGTGTAAATCTCTGTGTACCAACCATAATAAGAGTTTCACTATTTTTCTCACAGACCGATATACGATTGTAATGTCTGGATCTCATTAGGGGCTCCACTACTATTAGCCTTGTGTCAAACAACCAAACTTACTAAATATATAATCCTGCATCTCGCCACTGAGCAATTGTTAATAAACTAGTTTTTTATACTTACATTACAGAACTTTTAGGGAGTTCTTTCCTCACTGGGTGCCCTCTACTGTTGTCACGTTTTTAAGAATTTTAGAATTCTTGGTTAGAAAAAAAAGTGTTCTTCATTGCTCTTGGAAAATATTGGTAAATGTCAGCACAAATAACATAGTAGGATTGCTATTTGACAAGAAACAGATCAGTTGAAAGACCTGGAACCCATGAACGAACAGAAGATGGTTGCTTCGCAAGGGCGTCTAGAATTAAACAACACAGTCAACACTCAGAAGACAATAGTTCTCTAATGATGATATCATGGAAGAAGCAACGTGTACATGACAGAAAGAGCAAGAACCTTCTACAAGACAGAGGTACATGCTTTCATTTAAAGATCGAATACCAAAATGAAGAAAGAAGTTGAGGTTTAAACTTGGAAGCCTGAGAATTTTGTGTTCATTTCTATCTGCTTTTCGGGCATTTTCTATTGCATCTGTTGTAATCTCTATCTATAAAAGGCAGGATGTGTGTGTGTGTGTGTGTGTGTGTGTGTGTGTAACGAATGCACGGCCGCAATTTTCGACGGATTTGCACCAAAATTTACATGCACATGCTCCAAGTTAGCAGAAAGGCCAAGATCGACGTTGCATTTCCCAACTCCCATCGATAGTGGAAATAATCGATTTTTTCATGCTTCTACGGCAGTTTTCATGTAGTTTGCGGCCATTTTCTACTGGCCAGAGTGAGAGCCTATAGCTGGCTGCCACGAATAGGCAGGAATATTCTATTGGCCATCGTGAGAGCCAACAGCTGACTGACACGAATGTTAACAGGCATGCTAGCATGCAAAAAAATAAATCGATAGCTGCATTCGTCACAAGTGGGAAAAATTTAAATCTGCATGGCACTTTACTCCAATTGGCTCATTCGCTTGCTTAAACTCAACGTTGATTCTGATTCCGCAGAACTGGGTTGGGTGTGAAAAAGTATTTGTTGTTAACATTCTTTTTTCATTCGGTTTTTCCAGTTACAAGTCCTTTTTTAAAGCTGATCGTTTTGTGTTCATTTTGTTTAGTTCTTTTTTCGTAACAGATTTAATGTTTAGTATATAGCTTAGAAAAAATTTGCAATGTGAGATAGGCAAGAAGTAAGGCATGTAGCAACATCAGCACGGCAAAGGGCACTCCTTTAAAGGCAAGGAAGGGCAAAAATATTTTAAGTCAGGTGATAGCGATTGCTGTATGAGTCGTACGATTTTTGAATCAAACACGGGCATCGCCGGGCCATGCTGCTAGTTAAAGAATAACACTTTTTCAATTAAATTTATACAAACATTACTTCTAATAAAAATCAAAACAAGCTTGTATAATTTCGAGCGTAATTAACGTGACTTCGGACAGATTTTTAGGTCAGTTCTTGTTATCAAAGAATTGTTTAACCCAGTATATTTAAAATATTTTGCAATGAATTTCGTTCAACATAAATTATTTTTGTCCCATATTTCTGTCCATACGTAAAGTACAAATCGCTGTAAGAAAATTCTTATTCAAATGTGTTTATAGCTGATTTACAGCGTCCTTCATTCTGGGAATTCGTCAACATTTAAATATTTAAAATGTTAACAAAAATAACGTCATTAGTGTATAATTCATGAAATATTCAGGAACGGCACTCTAAGCTATCACGATGCTAAAACGTTTTAATATTAGTAATAAATATACATTAGTCTAAGGCTTTCCGAATTTTGATTTGTGCAGATTATCAATGCCACCTTTATGCATTTGAATATTTCCTTTGATAGAATTCACAAATAACGGGGTGGGGAATTATTTTCCTGATTTTTCTGTCGACTGATATATTTTAATAATTAGCTCGATCCTATACACAATTATAATGGCTGGCTACTCTCGTTTACAGTGCAAAACCTTCTGCTATGGCTGCTCCTCAATCCCTGCTCAGGCACATTTGTTTGTGTCCAATACCCACAGAGCCCATCTTTGTTTTATACTGCAACTATGCTGAGCAGATCTTAGTTACGGTTTCTGGGGAGAGAGAGAGAGAGAGAGAGAGAGTGTGTGTGTGTGTGTGTGTGTAGTTTTTGTTATGATCGGCAATTCGAACGATGCCAGTAAGCTGAACACCTCAGTCACGATGACTTATGCACAATCACCGACGGCTTTCAAACAGTTCACGTCTACACAATTTCAATGACCCTGTGGTATTCGGCCACTTGCCAAAGATGCCGCACGCTGGGATCCCATCCTCCAGGCTGGTAACATCAAGACGTCATCTTCACACACACACACAGATACAGATATATATATATATATATATATATATATATATATATATATATATATATATATATATGAAAAATTTCTCAGAGTTAACCTGTACAAAAAGACAATATTTATAAATTTAAAAGACAATAGGAAAACTGTAATAGTTGCCGACGCTTTTCGTCCACTGTGGACTTTTTCAAGGCAAAAAACGAAATGAATTTATTAAACAAAGTAACTAATAATAACAAAAACAAAATGTCCTTAGCAACTGAAAGAACTTAGAGAACGTTATTTTCATAATGTTAACTGAAAATTACGTCAATTACTGCCACGTTATTGTTATTATTGAATCTGTCAACACAGCGATAATAACAATATCTCCACACGTGAAAGTAATTAACGTCATTTTCAGTTAACAGTATGAAAATAGCGTTCTCGAAATTCTCCCAGTTGCTAAGGACATTTTTTTTTTGTTATCATTAATTACTTCGTTTAATAAATTCATTTCGTTTTGCCTTGAGAAAGTCCGCATCGGACGAAACGCGTCAGCAACTATTACAGTTTTCCTATTGTCTTATACATTTATATATATATATATATATATATATATATATATATATGAGAGAGAGAGAGAGAGACTGCCGCAGGGAGAATGAACTGAATAAGCCCAAAAGTGAAAGGAAAGAACAGAAACGATCCCTACGCATAGAAAGAACTTAGAAAGAAACAGACACGCCTACCTTATCAAAAAACAAGAGTAGTCACTGCCTATAGAGTTAAGAAACCAGAAAGGGGAAACCAAGCCATGACAGAACTGTAACAATGACAACAGCAACAACAAAGAATCTGTCTCGAGAGATCGCTCTATGACCGTTACTCGGTGTTTCACGCCAACCGTAATCGTCAGATCGCGGTTAGCGTGAAAACACAGAATAACCGTTGTAGATCAGTGTCTCTAGACGGATTCTTGGTTTTTGTTATACATACACACAAAAACACACACACACGCGCGCATGCACACACACAGAAAACAGACACAGACACACACACACACACACATATATATATATATACACGCTCTCAATATACCACATAACACCCTTGAGCGCTTAGCCTTGGAGCGGGTAAAATGGAGATCAATGTGTTTTAGTGGACTCAGCAGTTTTCATTCCGCTTGTCTGAATCATCTTCAAGAAGCGAGAGCAAGATCTAAAAGGTCAGCCAATCTAACAGTGATCTCATCTCACAATCCTCACTCTTGCTCCATATGTGGCCTTCTTTGTAAATCACTAGCGGGCCTTAAGTGTCACTTAAGATTATCGCATAAATTTTCATAATTGAATCAATTAAGCTGTCAGAGTCCATTATTATATACACGCTGCTGACTGAAAGTATAACGATGATCTTGTCTCTTTTAATTTATTGGAAATAATTACAAAGATAATAGAAAGGTAAAGATTGTGTGAAAAATAAAGGAATTTAGATTTAAATAAAGGAATTTAAATATAGAGATATGAGGTTAGTAAATGAAGAAAACTGGAAATATTTAGTATTTAATTTTGAATAATTGTAAATAAAAAATATCTGAATGTCCAAAATTAATGGCAGAAGCAAATGAACTGTCAATTGTACAACCTCTTTTTTATAACCTTGTCAGTAACCTTTACTAAATTAACACAAAACCACTACAGGAATATTTGCCATATTTCCAGTGGATAATGTTCAAGTAATTGTAGAATACTTTTGCACTTAGATATCTTTTCAATTCATCTCATACATTTTCAAGTGGATTCGGGTTGAATTTCTGTGAAGACCAAGATATAGTTTTTCTTTCAGATTCTCTTCTTGAAAATATTTTGGGAATAATTTAGAAATATGTTTAGATCATTGCTCTTAGACAAGTCTTTAACCTCACTTTACGTACTTTGGAGTAACTTTCCGATATTTCGCAGTAATTCTCTTTTTTTCGATTATACCAATAATTCTTACCGGTCTTCCAGTTTCTTTTGACTTGAAAGATTCACCTGGATGTTTTCAAACAAATTTCTTGTTCATTATACTCCAAGAATTATAGGTTTGTTTCATTTGATCGTGGTATATATCCACAGAATGAGGTAGGCTTGTCAATGTGTTCATTTGCAAATGCGCAAAGAGGATTTCAAATAGCTAACCTTTAAAAAACGAGTTTTCCTATGTCAGCATAATCATACGCTTGCTTTGTTCAGAACATAAGTAATGATATTTAATTTCACTCCTGTAGCCTTCAAATTATTCCTGGTATTGTTTGTTGTAACATCTGGGTCACACTTCTTACGCGGTAACGTCCTGTTCTAACCAACAGTATTTTTTCTCATTCCCGCCATGTTTATTTGCGTCAGTATTAGATCTCTTGAGATTGAGAATGAGGCTATGAACAGTTGATTGGGGAATAGAAAATAGTTTGAAAAATTACATATCTATTACCTGAATCCTAGATACAAATATTCTTGTTTTGATTTTCTAAACTGTTTATATTTTCTAAACTAAATTATGTTCGGTTATTTTCACCATTATAACGACGTAATTTAATTTTCAAAAATCCACAAAAATATATTTCAACATAATATCCAGTAGCAAGGTTTCGCCTGCAGCCGAAAATTGAATTGTCTTCAGTCCTGATGAACAGAATTTATAGCAAATCTTCCTGTGGTTGATTCAAATTGGCTGAAACAATTCATATAATGGCTTAATAGACTTCATTAGGGGCAGTTCGTTGCTAGTATGGATTTTTCTTCCTGAAGCAACTCCTGTCGACAAATCGATATATTCTGTACTGGAATAATTATAGAGGGACTGGAATAACTAATTTAGATTCTTTTGGAAATAGCAAACCCTGGACTTTCACCTATTTTAATAAATGATTGTTCTCTGCAAGAGGTTCCTTGCCTTGAACGTCTATCGGGACTCAAGCTCTCTCCAGACCTCAAGTGAGACCCATATATCCGTTCTTTTGCAAAAGATGCTAGAAAAATGGTCAGTTCATTGTATTTGACTCCCGCTGCTACCTTTATGATAGCCAAATCAGACCAAAAATGGAGTATTGCTGTCACATCAGGGCTTGAGCTGCCCACTCCTCGCGGTCTTACGGGTGATGAATTATTTTCAACCCTACAGTCCCTTTCTTGCAGGTTAGACACCACAAGCCTCTCGCTAGTCTATCGCTATTTCCATGGCAAGTGTTATGGCGAGGTGCATTCCTTGGTTCCACCTGTCTTAACATTTTCAAATAGAATCCGCCATACCACGGGCACATGGATGAATCATCCTCATTCTTCCCTCGTATACCATTAGTAAGGAGGAAGTTCGACTCGGTCAGATTATTCTCAAGAACCGCAGCTTTGTGGAACAGACTTCCGATAGGATGTTTCCTTATCAGTACGAACATGTTTTCTTGAAGTCCCTTTCTTTCCTACATAATTACATGAACTTTACTTCTGGCCTTTTCTTACACTGATACAACACCATAAAGTAACCCTATAACTTGAGTGGCTCTTGGGACTTATATTATACATTAGCATATAATAAGTAAATAGATATTTGTATTTCTCACCGAAAATTCATTTATACATGAAAAATGATATTTAGTGGATGCACGTGTTTAAGTAGAAATTTCTGTTTTCTTTGTTGCATTTCAGTGAAATTCATGTCTACTGGCCTAGATATCTAAAGTCTTACTTAAGGAAATGTAGCTCCCTAGGCAGGAAGACATTCATTTCACCGTAAAAATTAAAAATAAAAGCAAACAAAGATGTCTACTCAAATAGGTTTACCCAATAAATATCAGATCATTGCAGAAGTTGATGCCGGATTTTCATTGTTAATATAAAATGAGCGAAACTTGACACTAGAGTTTGTTTTGGTTCCAATTTTTGGTTTGAAACGTTGCATCGTTCACTTGCGGGTCAGTCAAGTTGA
The DNA here is from genome assembly GCA_903632075.3 of Acanthosepion pharaonis. Taxonomy (NCBI): domain Eukaryota; kingdom Metazoa; phylum Mollusca; class Cephalopoda; order Sepiida; family Sepiidae; genus Acanthosepion; species Acanthosepion pharaonis. The sequence continues at coordinate 1,711,133 of CAHIKZ030005479.1, forward strand.
ATGTTGACGTGTTCTTCACAAATGAATGACTTAAAGATGGAGGATGAAAAGTTGCCCGTTCGCCATATTATGCTTCATGAATTTCGGTGATATGTCCTGGAAAGGGATATATTTATTCGAAGTTGCAAAGTGGTTTTGGACTACTGTTACGCGGGTAGGAAAATCTAGCAGGTAACCGTCATGGACTGGTCCTCGTCGTAGTGGTAGGCATTAGGCGTAGTCAATAGGCGTAGTCCCTGTACCTCCACATCAGTCTGTATTTATGGCTGACACCAGCCAGTCATATTACTGTGAGGGGGAACCTAGGTGTATGCATATCAATTACATCATTCGGAAAGATGAAAGTGTCGAAATTGCGACAAAATTAATTCAGGAAGTTTATTTGTATCATACTCCAGTTCTTCAGACGAGCAAAAAGTTATTTGGCTGATTTTAACCTAAACTATCATAGTAAACTTCTGACATATATATATATATATATATATATATATATATATATATATATATATAAAACATATCATTGCAAATTTTTCGTGCCGATTTCCGGTGCGTTCTCGATTGAAACATTGCATCGTTCAGTTGCGAGTGAGTCTTTGTTGAATGTTGACGTTTTGTTCACAAATATAACGCATATATTAATTATTTACATTATTCGGACTATTGTCCTCATCTTTGTCGCCATATTTATCACAACGTTTCGGCCGTTGTACGCTCCGGCCTTCTTCAGGTGGTTGGAATTTCGAACTGAACCCTTTATTTCGCTCACTGGAGTAGAGTGTTCTAGTTCCACGTGCCATGTTTTATGGATGTCAGTTATCAGTTATCTCCTGCTAATTTCCATCTGAAAGTTCTCCACTGCCTTAGCCGGGTATTGAACTCACACTCTTTGGGTCCTGTCACTGGATCTTACCAATACGGCGACAAAGATGAGGACAATAGTCCGAATAATGTAAATAATGTACATAATACCTCATCTCAGAAATATAGACAGGCATATATTAATCTTTTATAGGAATAAAGTGTCACCGCCAACACTTCAGTCTGAAAATAGATCGTCAGTGAGCAAACACAGGTGATCCCATTATTGAATTAAGTAGACCACGTGACCGTAGAAGAAACACATATATGTAGGAAATAGCGATCGCCATTCTGGTCTATCTTCTATTACTATTCACATCGCTATTTCTAGCCTATCTTCTATTACTATACGGGACGCTATTCTCTACTCTATTCCCTATACTATTTCCCTATTCGGTGGTTACTATTAGAGCGAGTATTATCGAGCAAGTACTATTAGTTCGAGTGGTATTCTAAGGCGTCTGACACCAGTATTGTTCAACGGCGTTACTATAATTGTATCTGCGATTGCAAAGTCTCTACTACAACCAGCATGACAAAAGTGACAACGAGTATTCGTTGACAACACAGAAATTAACAAAAAAAATGAAACATTATAATTTTCTTGTTTATACTTTGCTCATCGAGCAGTTTTTTTTTTAAATTTCTTATAAATTGTTAAATATATTATTTAATATTATATTATATTATAAATATATGTTATATTATATCACTTATATTATAAATATTATATTATGATATTATATTATGATCTTGAATAAGTTCTCGCTGATTTTTCATGAAAAGTAAAGTTTGATTTACAAAAACTAGTAAGAAACATGACACTGAAAGTATTGCCCATCGCTAGCCACTACTTTTTTCCTCATCTTTCTAGCAGCATGTGAATTCTACATCGGAAAAATGACAAGTCTTTTGAGGCTAAACAGGAGTCGAGCCATTTTTTTTGGCATCTTCATAAGAATGAAAGTGCTGTTCAGCCAGGCCATGTGTCATCGATTGTTAACAAAAGATAATCAGACGGGGCAATGTCTGGTGAATATGGCGGGTGAAATAGAACTTCCCATTTAAGCGTTTCCAATAGCTTTTCACCCGTTTTACAACATGTGGAATAGTGTTGTCATGTTGCACAATCACTTTGTCGTGTCTCTGCTCCTATAGCGGCAGTTTTTCTTCAATGCTCGTCTCAAACGCATCAATTGTAATCGATAGCGATCTCCCGTGACAGATTCGGTCGTTTTGATCAACTCATAATAAACTAAACCCAGCTGATGCTATCAAATGCAGAGCAGAACCTTCTAACCATAGCTATTCAAACTTGGCGCCGATGTTGATGCATGGCCGAGCTTACCCCACGATCAGGGTTATCGTAGTGTATCCACTTTTCATTGCCGGTCACGATACGATGCAAATAAAAAAAAACATTCCTTTTCTGCCGTTGAAGCAGCTGTTCACACGTGACGAGACGCCGTTCGACACCTTTGTCTTCAACTCGTACGTTACCCAATGTCCTTGCTTTTGAATCATTCTTGATGCTTTTAAACGTTTCGAAAATGTTGTGTGATCAACTCCTAATGATTTTACAAGTTCGGCTTGCACCTGATATGAGTCTCCATGAAGTAATGCCCCCAATTCTTCGCCTTTGAACGTTTTCGGTGCGACAGAGCGTTCTTTATCTTCAACATAAGAATCATTATTTTTGAAGCGTCTAAGCCAATCTCTGCATGTTGTTTCAGACCGAGCATGGTCGCCGTAACTCTCAACAAGAATTCTGTGCGCCTCAGCTGCAGATTTCTTTCTTTTAGTGTAGTAAAATTCCCCGCAAATAAGACTTTCTTTCGCACGAAATGCCGACATGTTTAACGCTATGAAAAACAGTTGTTTACACTTCGGCGAAATGACATACACTGAATTTTAAGCTTTCTTATAGTACTTCCTTATAGATACTGTTACCATCTGAAACTACACGCGCGCAGTTCTGGGAACGCCATCTGTTAGAAAACAGCGAGAACTTATTCAAGGTCTTAATAGATTATAGAACATTAGTCCTGTGCCTACATCCACCGAACACTTATAACTATCGCCGCCCACAGGGTGATTTAACTGCAAACCTTATTTATAATGTTTATTCTCTATAAAATAAAAGAAAAAAAACATCGTTCCAATAATTTGGTAGTGTATGTGGATTGGCAAATCTCAAATGCATTCTTTCAAGTAATTGATTTAAATACAATACCATTCGTTATATTCCCTGTTCTTAATTCTTCTTTTATTGTTTTCTCTCCTTAATAATGTTTTTCTTTTCTTCATATTCTCTCACACTCAGTAAACAGTCGCTTCTTATTGGCTTAATGAACTTTCTAGGAGTGAGATGATAAAAAACCATCTATATTTCATAAGCAAATTAAAATCAATTAATCTTAAGATAAAACTAATAAACTTTGAAATACTGAAAAAATGATGATAATTCCTTCTTTGTTATTATGGTAAAAACATTGCATTCTTTGGAAACGGTAGACTTTAAACGTTAGAAATTGTTTCTGGATAATGATATTGAAATACATTAAAAACACGTTAGAATAAGAATCACGCCTTGCTAGTGTTCATCCATGGTTTGACCCATAGAACCTTATCTTAATAACCAGAAGTGGTTCATTATATGGAAAAACTGCCTCTTCAAAGGTTCTTTGTTCGTTAAGTGGGTTAATTACTTTGATGTTTTTTTTTTAATAACAGCCAATCTTTTTAAAAATTCTAAAACGAATCATAAAACGATTCTTTACTTTGTGAAAAAAGAGTTTATTTCATTGTCAGAAAAAAAAGTGAGATTTCAATTTAATCCAAACCAGTGAACGTGTAAGATGATGATAATGAGGGTGGTGTTTTACAATTGGCCTGAGTGTGTGTATATGTGTGTGTGTGTGTGGGGGGGGTGCAGACACACATAAAAAGCAAATCATTGTGTTTAAATATCCGTATACGTATATAAAGGATTTTTATTTCTTAAAAACGGCCAAATAACTAGCAAAATATCTGATTAATCATTCTAATGTCGTAACATTTTAGAGTTTATAACACAAGGTTGCATTATTTACAATAAACATTTCTTCTATAAATGACATGTCAATTCAACATGGCCGATCATGGCTCTCCACAGATTCTTTTTCTTTACTGTATGTGAATTGTTATAATATCTTGGGAGACACGGTGGAGTGGTTTTCCATTACATTCTTCACGGTTTTAAATTCAGACTAGTCCTTCACCTAGACTGGATATTTATAAATGTTAGAGAAGCAAATCTACCTCACTATTTAACTATTTAGATGGGGGGGTAGTTTGAGTCATCCCTTTCCCAAAAGCATCATTGTAAAGGTAAATGCAAGAGTCTAGATAGAGATTCGAACCTGGTTAAACGAAACCATTTTCTATGCCGATAACCGTTACATCACCCGTAACAAAATTTTCCAACATCCTAGAACAATGTCCCTACTATCAATGAATCCTAACAATAGAGTTCAAGTCTTTTAAACTATTAATACAGAGTTCATTCCTCACCGTAGGCTTCCTGGGTTTACTTTGCATCAAATTTGGCTTAGTTCAATAAATGTATGTATAAGGACTTACTGAAATGTTCTCAGACCCAAACCAAACATTTTGCAATTAGGTCGGACCTAGAACTTCTCAGTATGCACTCAAATGTATGTATGTATGTATGTATGTATGTATGTATGTATGTAGATTGTTAGGTATGTATGTGGTCGCGTCCGCTATCCAACTTTGAGACCCAGGTTCAAATCTTAACATGGTCAATGATGCTATCGTACAGTGGCGTATTTTGTAAGTGACTGCTGCCTGAAAACCCTACCATAGTTTGACTCAATTAGTTTGACGGAATTGTTTTCCATTTTAGATTGTTGTGCTAGCCCTAAGTCGTAAGCCATAGTGACCGAGGTTTTAAGTGTACTTGTCTTGTTAAAAACTGTTGATCACACCAAATGTGGCACTCTTTCCCCGAAACTGTAATTCGTGTCCGCTCTGCATAGGGGGATCTGTGGGTGTTGGACAAGCACGATTGTGCCAGAGCAGGCATCGGTCTCGACCTTCGGAACTGGGATGTGCAGACTGGCGATAAAAACGCATATACGAAGGTAGCCGCTCATTGCATTCAAACTAGACAAAGCTCAAAGCTGCTGCTCGCAAGGGAGAGGAAATAGACCCAACTCTTCCTCAGTTTCTTTTCCATGAGTGTGGATGAATATGCTTGCAAAATGCAAGAGTCCAAAGCCTCCTGAGGATTCGCGTAAGCAACTCGCTAACAGATTATGCTTAATTTGTTATTACCTGTGGTGTATGCGAGAACCGCTTCGGACATTTGCAAACCCATAATGGTCTTCCACCTGAGTGGTCGAAAACCCGGATTTTGTTTGCAGTCTTTGCGGCAAACTATGTTAGGTTTCTCGACTTTCAGGAGTCATTGTTGATCTCACGTTCAGGAACATTCAGTTATAAGACCTTGTCAGCGATTGTTTTGCTCGTCTAACAAATAGATGGCCGTTAGATGCGTATGTAGGCAGCTGGGTTGGTAGGTAGATAAAAAGCTTAATTTTGCATAACAAAAAATAATGCAATTTCTTCAGAATACTGGAACTCTGCTGAGAATGATTTGGATCCTCAGCTATCGTTGATGCACATATTGTTGTGCTGAAGTGGGATTGGTGCCACAGATCTGATTGTGCCACCCCAAGATACGGTAGACTTACCTAACTAGAAACGCATCATAGATTTGACAAATAACATTTGCTACCTCAAACATTTCCTAAATCTCCTAAGTGATGTCTCCAAGTTGCCATTCTCAAGTAAAACGTTTCAGCAGGCGGGCTAAACCCACGTTAGGAAAGTGGTGTTACCCTCGACGAAGGATCTCCCCGACTCAGGTCACCGGCCAGGGCGGAAGGGTTTCCTCAGATGAACTACAAGGCGATCCACTTAGAGGATATCGATTGTGGTCAAACCTGAAGAGCGACGGGCTCTGACAAGTTAAAACGCCTAAGACATCCCAGCACGGCGGCACCCCAACGTCTCTTTGCGAGGTTAAGAGCGAATGAAGAAGAAAGTTTCGTATGGGACAATTCTATTGCTTGAAAAAAGAAACAACAAAAAAAAAAAAAAAACACTGCTTTTATTTCAATCTAGTTTTTATATACAAGAAAAGCTGTCAAAATCCAAATCATTCTACCAGTCATGTTATGAATATTGAAACAAAAGCTAATAATAATAATAATCAAAAAACTAAGTGGAAAATGACAGATGGAAAACATCGTAACAGACAAACGAAAGAAAAAAATAAAAAATAAAAAGTTACAAAGCTCGTTGAAAATTATGAAAAATACATAATTATTTTCCAAGAAGCATTTTGACAACCGAAAAACTTTAATATGTCGTTCATCCCTGCTTAATCAAACAGAATTTCCCAGGGGGTAGTTACAAAGATTATTTTCATAAACATAAAGAAAGATTATTGAACAAGTGTCAATACTTCTGTTTCTATAAGCAATGACAATTGGAAGGCGTTTGACATCATAAAACAAATGATAAAATACAAATGGAATGCAAGCATTTCGAATTAAGTGAAAAATACTCGATATCTTTGGAGTTCTTTTCTGTTATCAATTTATGTAGCACACGCAAAAAAATATTTTCAACTTAACTTTGTAAACATAATAAAAACGAATTGTAGAATTCTGTTTTGAGAAAATCTCACACGCGCGTTTACACTTTCTTTACTTAAGAGGAGAAAATTGACATCTTTTGAAATTTTTCGTATAAAACGCAAGTATTTACATGTGCTTTTCTAGAAATACTTTCATGGCAATTTTTCGGTGAGTTCTTCGCTATGGTACCTAGACTTCATGAATTTATGCGAAGTACTAGAATGGCGAAGAGGTCTCATCGATTTAAAAATTGAGTTGGCTAGATGTAACCGTAAGTTTTATTCTGACAGTTTCTTCTCACGCCTAGGTAACTGTTTCGTTTCCATGCTTTCCAATCAACTTTAATCTTCCAAAATTTAAATTCTACTGTCTTCCTGATTACTCTTTTTGTTCTCGTTCCTTAGAAATGTATCTGTTTTCTAATTCTTCCACACCCAGTAACCCCTTGCGTCTTAGTGGCTTTACTACCTTGCTTCGGGTGAACTCGATTAATTTTTTTTAGAAACACTACGGTTTTACATGTTTATGTATAAACTGATTTTAATATATTTTATTGTTATACGTTATTTATATAGACACAAATATTTAAGTAAATGCTGTTTATAATAAACAGTATTAACAATATTTAGCGACTTTTATTATAAACAGAGCATTTACTTATATAAAATTTACTATATAAATTACGTATAACAATAAAATATATTAAAATAATTGTCGGAATTTGTCCATTTCGTAGCGTGTGACATCATTTATTTACGTTAAGATATGATCATTAGCGAGGTCAATTTTGCTGCTTTTAAACTACAATTTTCCATTATTTCCCTCGAACGTTTATATCTGCTCGAAGCGTATCTAAACATAAACTAATGACGTCACATATTATGAAATGGACAAAGTCCGACAATTAATTTTAATATATTTCATTGTTATACGTTATTTATATAGATACAAATATTTAAGTAAATGCTCTGTTTATAATAAAAAGAGTTAACAACATTTACTGGCTTGAATGTCCGAGAAATTCTCATAAAAAATATGCCTCACCACACGACAGGAATCGAACCTGTATCCCACACGGAACCGTCATATAGCCTGACGTGCTATAACGGTTTAGCTAAACTGATATAGAACTTCAGGCTCTGAAGTAGGAGACAGGTTCGATTTTATAATTGTAGGAATTTGTCCATTTTTTCTGCACGATCCTTGCATATTTATGCTCTTTGTCAAGTTTTGATTTAAATTCATTGCATTTGTAAAGCCATGACACTAGACTGGATTTTCTTTTTGTTTCGCGTATAAATTTGTACATCTTATTATATCTAAACAAATAAAAGTCGGGATTTAAAATATACAGAAAAGGAGAAAAAAAATAACATTTGATTTCAATTAACAATCAAAATAGGGAGACAGACATTTTGCATGTTATGCCACTAAAAATAGACATTTAGATCGTCTTTTTCTCATTGTCATCTGAAAGAAGCGATAGTTCTGTATTATTTTCCTGTTTAGTTTTTCTCCGAGGATACTTAAATATTTTCAGTATGTCTTTAGATAAATGCAACATTTCTTGTCAAATATCTACGAAAATAGGGCTCATACTTTTCCAGAACAAATATAACCAACTTTGTTAAATCAAAAATAATTAAAGGGATTAATTTAGTTTGGTTTGTTTGTTTTACGGGATATCAACCACAATGGGTTATTTAATGCCGACAAAATTTTTTATTGCTGGTAATCTACTTCTGGTAATATTTTTTCTTCAAAAATCTATTGCAGGTAATATTTTTCCAAAAATGAATTGCTGGTAATATTTTCCAAAGAAATATATTGACGGCAATATTATTTCCAAAAATGTATTGTTGGTAATATTTTGTTTGTAATAATTTTCCTTTAAAAATGTATTGCTGGTAATAATTTTTACTTCGAAAAAGCATTGCTGGTAATAATTTTTCCTTCAAAATTGTATATCCGATGATAAATTTTCCTTCAAAACTATATTGCTTGTAATAACTCTTTCTTCAAAAATGTATTGCTGTTAATAATCTTTCCTTCATAAAAGTATTGCTGGTAAAAATCTTTTCTCGAAAATGTGTTTCTGGTAATAATTTTTCCCGCAAAAATATATTGCTGGTATTACTACCTTTTTACACCTCCACAGCGATTTTGACCCCTGTTTGGGGGGGTCGACTATTTCCTCATAGTTGGAACCCCTTAACAGGTGCTTCTACACCGGGTGAGGGTGGACCTGGGAACAACAGCAATTAAGAGGTGGTTCCATGCTCCTCAAAACCTCCTGATCAGAGAACTTGCTGTCGGATGTAGTTTATTGTCTTACCCAGGACGCGGATGCAGTTTATTGTCTTACCCAGGATGCGGATGCAGTTTATTGTCTTACCCAGCACGCGGGTGCAGTTTATTGTCTTACCCTGGACGCGAATGTAGTTTATCGTCTTACCCAGGACGTGGATGCAGTTTATTGTCTTACCCAGCACGCGGATGTAGTTTATTGTCTTACCCAGCACGCGGATGTAGTTTATTGTCTTACCCAGGACGCGGATGCAGTTTATCGTCATAACCAGCACAATAACGAGATTAGAGAAAATTCAATGATATATTCTAACATTTACGATTAATGGCAATATATTAATCAGAAGAAATATTTATAATTTAAAATCTCTGGTTATTCATTTATATTTGATTCAGAAAATAAAAATAAAAAAATAACAGCAATGCAAGGAATTTGTACGAACGTAAAAAAACACAATATATTTTTTTTAAACTCTGACATTTTGATTTTCTTCGTTTATCATTATTACTTTAATATTGTTTCATTTACAATGTTTTTTTACACTATTTATATTGTTCGGACTGTTGTCTTCATCCTTCTTGTCATATTCACGACGTTTCGGCCGCTGTACTCTCTGGCCTTCTTCAAGATCTGTCTATATTTCTGAAATAAGGTATTGTAACTAGTTACACTATTTATATTGTTCGGACTGTTGTCCTCATCTTTGTTGTCATATTGACGACGTTTCGGCCGTTGTACGCTCCGTCCTTCTTCAGGTGTTTGGAATTTCTAACTGAACCCTTTATTTTGTCCACTGGGCTAGATTCTTCTAGATATCTCAGTTTCATTTTCAGTTATTATTCAGCTCTCCAAGTCTTTGTTCCTCTGCAGTGGCTAGGTATTGAACTGTCAACTCCTATGGGTCAAGTCACTGGATTACTTCAGTCAATGCTTTTAACCACTGGGCCTTGTGGACGTCAGCGTATGATTTTTGGAATTTACAAACCTAATGTCTCAGTAATTATTTTTTTCGCCTGGGCTCATATTGCAACTCATTGTTATTGTTTTTCTCAAGCACACTGTATTGCTGGTTCCCATATTTTATTCATGTCTATGTTTGACCGGCTTAGGAGATTTTTGTGGGGTAGCATATGACTGAAACTGAGATATCCGGAAGAGGCATGGCACGTGGAACTAGAACAATCTACCCCCCCGGTGGACGAAATAAAGGGTTCGTTTTTGTTCAAAATTCCAATCACCTGAAGAAGGCCGGACAAAGATGAGGACAATAGTCCGAACAATGTAAATAGTGTAAATAGTTACAATATCTCATCTCAGAAATATAGACAGAACCTGAAGAAGGTCGGAACGTACAACGGCCGAAACGTTGTGAATATGGCAATAAAGATAAGTACGAACGATGTAAATAATGTAAATAACAAAGAACGTTTAAATGCAAACTTTTATCAAAATAGGAAGATACTTATATAATTTATTTTCGGACTATTGTCCTCATCTTCTTGTTGTGAACACTACGTTTCGACCGTAGTGCAGTACGGCCTTCCTCAAGTGTATATCGATCTGGGTAACCTACAGGGAGTTCTAAACTGAACCCTTTATTTAATCTACGAGGTGGGGGATCAAACTGTTATCGTTCCACTGCTCATGTCCAGGGATATCGTTTAGTTCTTCTTTTTATTAGTTCTAGTTGTAGACTACCCCTCAGGAAGGCCGGAGAGCACAACAGCCGAAACGTAGTGATAACAACAACAAAGATGTGGACAATAGTCCGAATATAAATTACCATATTTATTCACATTTATCTACTCTGTTAAGTGCCCTTAGGAGTACATGGCCCAGTGGGTAAAAGCGTTGTACTGAGTTATCCATAATAGATGAAAAAAAAAAAAAAAAAAAAAAAAACTTGTTACGTTACTAAAGGGAAATAACTGATAATGAGATATGCAGAAAAGGCATGGCACGTGGAATTAGAACAATCTACCTACGTGAGCTAAATAAAAGGTCCGGTTCGAAATTCCAACGTATATCATTTGTAGTGATTTTTGACGGTCACAATTTTCATTGGGGGGGGGGCTTGTGACAAAGAATAATTTTAGGTCGTCTCGGCATGGAGTAATAGTTAACGAGCTAGTCTGTTTAATCATTACTACTGAATAGTGACTTCCATCCTTACAACGCGCCCCGTATTTGTGACCTTTTGACAAATTTAGTTTATTTTAAGACGTCTCGGCATGAGATGAAGGATTAGCAAGCTAGTTTGATCAACCATGTGTAGTGTGTTCGTTCCTCACTGAGTGCCTCATAAGTATGGGATTGTGCCAAAAACTAAGCTTAGTAAGGAGTAACTTCTAAAAACACATTCAATATGATTTGCTGAAGTATAGAGAGTGACATACCGCAGAAACTGACTTAACCAGCTTCGCTTATTTTTGTACGTGGTCAGAAGGGTGGATCGAACTCACTTCTCAGGATATGCTCCCAATTGCATTTATATATCGGTTTGACAGTATTCGTGCATCGGCCGAGAAGATACACATTGCATTAATCATCGAACCAATAATCCTTATTAGACGTACGATAAAAATTGATGATTATTTCTAAATATAATATTCTATATTGGATCTGGACAACGTCGGATTATCACTTTAGTATGAATTTCATCTAATTGCGTCTACGCTTATCATATTTCTAGTTTGATGAAGAAACGATCGCAGACAATCGCTTGGAGACAAACGTTTTCAGTAAGCGAGAAAATGTGTTGTCTACATGTTTATATTACGCTTAGAAAATGAGAAATGCTCGAGTGCACGGAATGATATTCGGGGATGGAATTGGTTTTTATTTAAAATGTCGGCTGAAAAAAAAAATAATTTTATCATATTTAAAAAGTAGGAATTTTTAATATAAAACGCTTCAGAGGTTTTAACTAATTAGCATAATCTAATGTGAACACCAACAGCAATTAATTTAAATATTTTTTAGTGATAAAACTATTTCGTCCAGTGTAACGATGGAAAGTTTAGAAAGTAAGTGATGACGTCGGAGCTACGAAATTCCTTTTCACTCTCACTGGGCGCGCACGCACGCACGCACACACACACACACACACACACACACACACACACACAAATATATATATTTATGAAAAATTTCTTAGAGTTAACCTGTAGAAAAAGACAATATTTATAAATTTAAAAGACAGTAGGAAAACTGTAATAGTTACTGACGCGTTTCGTCCAATGTGGATTTTTTCAAGGCAAAAACGAAATGAATTTATGAAACAAAGTAACCAATAATAACAAAACAAAATGTCCTTAGCAACTGGAAGAATTTAGAGAACGCTATTTTCATACTGTTAACTGAAAATTACGTCAATTATTGTCACGTGTGGACATATTGTTTTTATTTCTTTGTTGACGGATTCAACCTTTTTCTTTTGATTTCTTGATACTGCTATGTACGTTTGTTTGGGAGAGTAGTAATTCTGTCAAGAAAGGTGAAATAGGGAAAAGCCTGGGCGTAGATTAGTATTTGGGCAATAATCAATGCCAATATTTACTTAAAGAAGAAATATACATAGAAAACACATTCAAAAACCTACAATACCCATATCATTTCATCCACAACGCAAGAAGAAAGGCATACAAAATATACAACCGAAACAAAAAATAATAACATAATCCGAAATAACAAATTGCATGAAAACAGATGCATTTCGTTTTTGCCTTGAAAAAGTCTACATCGGACGAAACGCGTCGGCAACTATTACAATTTTCCTATTGTCTTTTAAATTTATAAATATATATTTATATATATATATACCGGGTGTACCAGCAAAAATGCCCAAATTGTGTAACAGCATAATTGTCCATCCCACAAAATATCTAAAAAAAACAAAAAATAAAGAAAATAAACTAAGTTTCTTTTTTTTTCCATGTTTTCAGATAAGATGTTTAGCCATCTTGATACCATTTGTCCTAAGAATCACTAAAAAAAAATCCTTTGAGTTATTCAGATAGAAAGAGAACAGGTTAAAATTGTTATGTGTCAGACCCGCTTGTCTTCCTAACTGAGCAATGGTGAGAAGAAAAAGATCATTCAGGTGTCTAGATTTCAATGTATAGCATGAATTTCCTTAAATACTTATAAAAAAATTATATATGTATGAGCAGAAATGGAAAAGTTACTTCCCTTATACCGGGACCATCCCCCCCACCACCACCACCAAAAGAAAACACGTGAACTTTGAACTTTGAACTTTGAAAACTAGAACGCTGCATAAGCAAAAAAAAAAAAAAAAAATGAACAGTTGAAATGATTTGAATTGGCAGAAACGCATATACATACTGACAGATAATTTAATCCCTTGAAGATGGTCTCAGATTAGATTGAAAGTACTTGGGAAAATAAAAACTATTCGAAAGAAAATTTGGTATTTTTCTTAATCAATTTTCTAAATCTGTCAAGAAATTAATCCGCAAACTTGAAAAGATCACAACGAAAACTAATCGATAAGATATTTTTAAATTATTTAACCAAAACCTATTTGAATGAAAATATGTTGCCTAAATATACACTATATATATATATATATATATATATATATATATATATATATATATATATATATATGCCTGCTTGCAAAAATCTTCTTAAAATAATTTGTATGTTTATTAATGTTTATTAATCCTGAGTAAAATATGTTTGAAATATGTTCGCTAATATATTTTCCATATCCAACTCAGACCGACCATTGTTTCGTTATCCAATCATACCCAGCTATGGGTTAAATAGCAGGGTATACTGAGCTTGCTAACCTTGAGTACCTGCAGCATAGGAGAAAGACATCTCTGAATTTAAAACCGTGGAGAAGGCAACGGGAGATAATTCTGGCATATCTCTCAAGAAGTCATGGCAATAAATGCATATTAAAAACAAAGGAAGTTATAGAGCGACATGACCGTCTAAGTCTTGAAGGACATGACATTAAAATCTGATGCTTTCACTTGAAGACGACTGAAACATTTTTGTTTGAATCTTTAGACAATTAACAAAAATGAGAATAGGCAAGTACAATTAACGAAATGAACAATTATAGATTTCATCATGATTGATTTAAGGCATAAAGAGGTTTTTAGTGTCATAGTTTATTAATCATTTCATTGTGGCAGAGAGCAATAGTCATCCTTGAAGTAATAATTATAGTAATATAGAATTTTGTTTATAGATGAGAAAAATAATCTGGGTAAATGTTGTGCCCAGAGGATCTGTGCTTCGTCAGAATTAGTAACATAGCATGTCAAAACTATGGTGTTTATATGGACAAGGGAAGACCGATTGGGAAGAAGAGATTGCTCGTTTATTCATAACGGAGAGAGGTCAATAATCAAGTTGTAATGTAAGTTTCTGTCGCTACCAGCGCGTTTATTTAAGCGCATGTTTGTGCGAAAACAGTCAGAGTCGAGAGAGTCGAGTGGGAGTCGAGAGACAGTCGAGTCGACGTAGCAGTTGACGAAAGAGAGAGAGAGAGAGGGGGGCGCTGAGAGTAAAAGCGCCGGCTTGCTGCTGTAATAAGGTTAATGCTTGCTGAGTGAATTAATTACGGCAACTACTAAGAACAAAAAAGGTGAACCCAAAAGGTACTTCTCTCCTTTTAGAATTATTTGCAATATTTGTTTGTTTTTTTTAATCTGGACTTTATTGCTTATACCCTACTTTCTTGTCAAGGAAACATTATTCTTTTGTGCCGATTTCTTCCTTATATACATCTACATAATTTTTTCTTTGGACTCGAATCCACTTGTTCATATTTGATCTTTTTTTTTTCTTCTGCTTCGCTCGATTCTCGCCCCAACGAATTTGCAAGTAGACCAGCTGAATCTTCCAGGATCAAAAAATCACAACGTGGCTGAAAAGTGGAATAATATTGACATTGTGAACCGGAGACTTTGATTGAACCTGTAATATTGGGCCAGGATCGGATCAACAGACGGGCTTGTAGAGTACACCGATCCAGTGGGATCAGGATAGGCGTTACATTATCAGAAGCAAGGATATAAAGCCACTAAGACATAAGAGGGTCATCGAGGATGAAAAACAATTGAGTGTAGTAGGAAATAAATATTTTATCAAAGGGAAATGACAGTAAAAAAATGAACAGCATTCAAGGAGACAGAAGATGACCATTGACGTTGCATTTAAGTTTCTGGACATCGTAGTTTTCAGGAAAGCTGGGAGAGAGTCCCACAAGCAAGAAGTGCGAGCGAAGAAACTATTAGAGTAGAACTTATGGTTACATCTCCTCATTTCAAGAGCAAAATGATGAGACCAAGCTGCCAATCTAGTACTGCGTTTAAATTCATGAAGTCTAGGTACTGTTGTAACCTAGGAAGGGTTACTGAATGAGGAATAAGCAAAACGGAGGTTGGAAATGAAACAGTAATCTTTATAACATCAACAAAATACAATACTCGCCAGCGACGTGAAGTAGGCAAACCACTGTTAGTGGTGGACTACTTAGACAGCATATTACGATATTTACCTGCCTTCCCACGAGGTAGGATGTAGCACAAATCCAAATTTAATATGGGAAAATCCAAGCCCGTGGGCTCGGACAAAAATTGCCCGTAGACCCCGCATATCGGGATCGGGTATCTGTCTACCGGCCTGGACGAGACTCTGCGCTTCGGCATAGCCTCGGCCGGGTTCCTCTCTGTCCAAAGGTAGAGAGTTCGACACGGCAAGAGCTTCCCATGCCGACAGCCAGTTTAGGCAGCATATTGCCCCCACTTGCAATAGTGTACGGTATATAACAGGTATCAAACAGGAAAGCTCATCAGAACTATTGCCCTGTAAATAGTTATAGAAAAGACACAAGAAAGATACGTTGGGCGGTGGGAACGTAATTGAAAACGTGATGCCAGGTCAGAAACGATAACATTTTAGATTCTTATTTGGATTTTGTCAAGAATCTCGGCGTAGCAGAAGCACTAGACCAGACGTAACGGTAATATTAAATATAAAATTAAAATGACTATATACTTGTAAAATCTTATATGTATTACTGTGTACGTTATATGCATGAATTAAGTCTCAGTTTTATAAATCATTGCCCAACAAACACCATCTTAGACTATCAGCTAATTATAAAGACATATGTATTCAATTCATCTTGAATAACTTAATGTCATTTAATTTTAAGAACACTAAATTCAGAAAAAATGTCACTGTTCACAACAATGTGATTCTATAACTACGTTTTCATTGGTACTGATAAAAATGAAAACAAAAATTCACAGTCACTAATCGATTTTGGTTTTTCATATGCCATTCTATGGACACGTGTGCCGGCAGAAATGGAAACAAAGAAAGAACTACATTTGAACCAGTCTCTGAAGAATTGGCAGACATATAAAAATAATGTCAAATAGGACATCGTATTTTGTACAGACAAATCAAGATCGCTTAGCAAATGACATAAGCTGAAAAATGACGCGGTTTGGTTTGATTGGGTTTGTTTTACAGCATATCAACCTCAATGGGTTATCTAATGCCGACAAGATTTTTATTGCTGGTAATAATTTTTTTTTCAAAAATGTGTAGCTGGTATTTTTTTTTTAATATATTGCTGGTATGATTTTTATTCAAAAGTTTATTGCTGGTAATAATTCTTACAAAGTATTTCTGGTATAATTTTTTTTTTTTTTACATTTTCATAGTGCTTTGGCCCTAGTTTGGGGGTTAACTATTTACACATAACTGGGACCCTAACAGATACTACCACCCCAGGTGGACCTGATTTGGTTTGTTTGGTTTTATTGTACGGCATATCAAATTAAATTCGGGTTATTTAATGCCGACAAAATTTTTATTGCTTGTAATATTATTTCCTTCAAAAAATCTATTTCTGGTAATATTTTCCTTCAAAAATGTATCGCTGGTAATTTTTTTCCAAAAAATCTATAGCTGGTAATATTTTTTCCAGAAATGTATAGCTGGTAATATTTTTTCCAAAAATGTATTTCTGGTAATATTTTTTCCCCAAAAATTTATTGCTTGTAGTAATTTTTACGAAGTAAATCTGGTATTAAAACCTATTTTTACACTTTCATTATGTTTTGACCCCAATTTGGGGATTAAGTATTTGCCCATAGCTGTCACCCTAATAGATGCTACCACCCCGGCTCAGAGTGGACCTGGGAACCCCAACAATTAAGAGGTTGTTCCTTGATCAGAGGCCTTGCTGTTGGACGTAGTTTATCGTCTTACCCAGGACGCGGATGTAGTTTATCGTCATACCCAGGACGCGGATGTAGTTTATCATCGTAACCAGGACGTAAATGACGTGTATTTTGACAGGCATACAATAAGTAGTCATAGACAATTAGTCATTGATAAACATCATTCTGTTTTATTTGTAGATGGCCAGATTAGGATTTAGAAACGAGGAAATTGTCGCTAAGCTCTATGGGCATAATGTGGAGGCTGCATGTTCTACGTATAGAGTTTCGCTAAGGTTTAAATTAATATTATTTGCATTCAGACTAATGTCATCGTCGTTACTATTATCATCACAACGTTTCGACCGCTGTGCCTTCTTCAGGACAATAATTTAGGGGATTAAAGTGTTGTTCCTTGAATTTGGTTACATAACGAATGAGATAATAATAACAAATATGTGGACATTAGTCCAAATGTAAATAACGAAAGTACTTTTGATCCTAGAAACCCAGAAAACTTAAATTGAAGAGAAATTATTTCAGTTCTTCCTGAAAAACGAAACCCTGCACGGATTATTCGTCAGGATTAGTCATAGACAACAATAGTATAATGAAAGACATTTATACTTTCCATTTGATAATGACTAATCAATAATAATTATGAATAGACCATATCATAAAGTTTGATATACCGCTAAAAACACAGTCCACACAAGTTAAAATAAACAGTTGTTATTTACTGAAGAAATCTAATATTGCTTTTCCCTTTTCGTAAGCGACTTTAAGAAATTAGCTTTTTAAGTGGTTAAGGGATATCTTCTCTTTCTACAAAGTGTAACAAAGTCTGGATTTTTGTCAAACTTGTTGCCAACCAATAAGCCTTCAAGGCCAAAACATTTCTTTCTCTAAAAGATTTAATATCACAGGCCAATGAAAATATTAACTCTTTCTAAATGGAGATGGTTTCCTCTTGACTTTTGTGACGATAATGAATTTTCTCAGATATAATTAAGTAAGTCTATATTAAAGAAACAACTTTATATCCTGTATGACGTGGAAATACATGGATGCATTTGAAAACAAAATCGGAAAACCTTTTATACAATAATGTAACACAACTACAGTATATAAGCCGATTTAATATATAATACGACCTCTGACCCCGATTTTTTCGTATATCTTGAGTATAATGCAACCACTGATTCTGAACAACACTACTCGTTCTAACGGGGTTAAATATTGAAGCACTGGGCATCACTCTTGACAAATTTTATAGCAAATAAACGGTCTTCATTCTTTCTTTTCAAAGCTATCCCAAAATGGTGATAAAATCTACTTTCCGTGAGATATCTGATACAAAGATTTAGATAAAAAACGAGGAAAGACTAACAGTTGGAAGATGAAGTGATGGCTAAAGGAGCTTACCTGTACTGTTGAGATTAGGCAAAGGTACCACGTGAATGTCGGCCTACCAGGTGGGTTAGGGTCACCGAAAACGCATGATTTTTAACCCTTCCAGAAAAAATTACCTGTGTATAGTGCGACCCCTATTTTTTGCGTAAAAACTGATCATAAAACCTCGCACTATATTTATATATATATATTAAGCATTTCACCCCAAGCAAGGTGAGTGTGCTACTAGCAAGCAACAGGTTACAGAGAGTGAGAGCAAGAGGAAAGAGGCGTGAGTGAGGAAAATATAAAGAGGAGAACGGGAAACAAGATCAAAAGCATCAGAAGATGTCGATTGACATTACATTTGAATATTTGAAGATTATAGTTATCAGGGAACCACGTAACAAGAAGGGAGTTCCACAGACGGGAAGTGCGAGATAAGAAGCTGTTGGAGTAGAAGAGACGGCTACAGCTAACCGTTTCGACAGTGAGACGGTGGGCCCGTGATGCCAACCTAGTAGCACGTTTAAATTCATGCAGGTTGGGAACCAGTGAACGTGGTTCGTCGGAGCAGGTGCCGTGAAAATACTTGTAGAAAAGACAGAGGGAAGCCACAGCACGCCTGTGAGAGAGTGACTGCAGATTAGATGCCAGATCAGAACCCATCACATTGCATATTCGTCTCTGGATTTTGTCGAGGACCTCGAGACGAACATATATAGCAGCAGTATTCCATGCAAGGAAGAATGGTTGATTTGTAGATTTGAAGGATGAAGAAAAACGGTCGGATGAGGCTATTGAGTCAATGTAACTGTTCCACCTCAAGTCAGTGGACAGCGTAAGACCAAGCAGGCGCAGAGAGCTGGGCATCAGCCATTCTGATGGAAGGCAGAGAGCGTTCTCTGTATTGGGTAAATGAGATCAGTTTCGTTTTGGAGGCATTAAAGCTTACAAGCCATTTCCTACCCCAGTTAACCACAAATTGAGGGTCATTTTCGAGGCCTACGGCCAGGTTAGTTTTGTCAGCAATGCCGGATTTACTATTGAATGATTTTTTTAATTTCTTTGTAATACTTTAACCAATTAAATAGAGATCAAATTATGGTTACAATCTCATACATTGTTTTAATTAGATCGGTAGATTTTTATGCATTCAAAGAATTTTGGAGTGTATCCTTTATTTACTCCACTATTCGTTTCCGATAGATTGACTCAGGATACACATGTAAATCTGGCCTGGAGCACCGGCATTTTTATGACGGCTAGTAGAAAAACCGACATGCGATACCGGCAAAGCAATCACATGCTGTCCTGAAGTAGGAAAAAGGAAATGGTTTAGATGAATAAATAAATGAAAACTTTTTGGATCAAGTGCCACTCTGCCGGAAGGTAGGGATTTACAGTCGTACTCGTATATATTGAGACCGAAGAAGCTGTGGAGGGCTGTAGTAGAGGGATGACAGAAAACCAGCCGCGAGCCGTTAGCATAGATGTTGAGATTTTCAGTCAGAGATTGGCAGTGGAACAGTTGGAATTTTCACTGACCGAAATGAAATTCGGTCCGTTAGCTGGTCGTGAAAGCAGCGAATGTGTCACTTACCTATCTAAAACCGCACCATTTGAATACGTAGATATGAATACCCAATATATGAAAAACAGGTATCAGGTTTCCTTTATTCACCGTTGGTTCCTTTGTTAGTCGTGTAACGGACCTTTTTCAGGTATTGTGCAGCGAAGTTGCCTTGTCGGTGAGAAAATCGGCCGTAAATTAACACCACGACTAAATATTGATTAGAAAAAAAAAACGAACAAGGTTTGAATCTCCAAAAGAGCCGAGAAGATAAATGTGTTCACTAGTGCATTAACATGGCGGCTAGGAGCCTATCACTCAGGCCAACCCGCTGATGCACCTGTCTTCTCTAGTGGACATTGTGTGAAAAGTTTATTATGGTATCATCTGATAAATTGATTTTTTTCTGATTATCAACCTTTTTCAGTTAATTTAAAGCCAGAAAATATTTTTATGTAAGAATTTTTTGTTGGAGATAATAATGGTTTAATTATACAAGTCATACTAATTGAGCCATAGCGGGGGGAGATGTGAATTCATGCTTTTTTTCGATAATATATCGAACCTAACGTTGCTTAAGATCGATGATCGTACGGAAACCATTGGTTCAACATGTTATTGCCCTAAGCCAGCATCATCAGATGTGTGTCACATCATACGAAAATATCTACATAGAGCGATATGTACATTAATTAATATCACACTTTTGATCGTGATATCGGATGATATAGAAGTTTAATTAAGTTTTCTCAGGGTGTAATATCTCTTCTTTTTATATAACTGAAAATACAATTAGTGATTATAAGATCAAAACCTCGATATGTAAAAGGTAACTTTAAACAATATATTGTACGCTTTAGCGTTTCAAACATTTATCATCTTCAAGTCGGGGTGGAGGGGTCTTTAAACTGACAAACAAACTGACATTATCTTGTTTTGTGCAGTAAATAAGTTGGAAACGACAGTCGAACAACATTGGAATCGGTGATTTGAAATCTGATAATGTAGCGATGTAGTGATTACGAGTAGAAATGCTCATGAGTAATACCATCAAGTAATGAAAGAAAAAGTTGATAAAATCTTTTCTTTTCTTTTTAAACCGGGATATCGAAACCTAATCAGTTGTTTGGGGACTGCTATCAAAAGACGTAATCGAAGTGTCACTGTCGTTAAGACTGACGACCAAATCTCCATTTTGAATAAAGGTATAAACGAAATCGAATGAATAATGAAAAAAAAAAAAAAGTGGAATCGCAGGGCAAACGGAGAAGGCAAAAGCCGAAGAAGGCAAACGCCGAAGAAAAACAGAGAAGAAAAGAAGGGAGTGGAAGGTAAATCAAGAAGAAGGGAAACGAGGAAGAAAGCAAAGGGAGAAGAAGGGGGATGAAGAAGGCAAACAAAGAAGAAAACAAATGAAGAAGACAAATGATGAAAAGGAAGAAAAACGTAAACGTAGAAAAAGCTAAACGGTGAAGAAGACAAAGAAGAGAAGGTAAATGAAGAAAAAGAAGGCAAATGAAAAAGAAGGGAAACAGAAAAGAAGATAAATTAAGAAGAAGGCGAACGGGGAAGAAAAAAATGAGAAGAAGGCAAATGAAGAAGAAGGCAAAAGAAGAAGGCAAATGAAGAAGTAGGCAAATGAAGAAGGCAAAGCTAAAAGAAGATGAAGAAGGCAAATGGAGAAGAAGGCAAATGAAAAAGGCAAAAGAAGAAGAAGGCAAAAGAAGAAGAAGGCAAAAGAAGAAGGCAAATGAAGAAGTAGGCAAATGAAGAAGGCAAAAGAAGAAGAAGGCAAAAGAAGAAGAAGGCAAAAAAAGAAGAAGGCAAAAGAAGAAGGTAAATATAGAAGGCAAATGAACAAGTAGGCAAATAAAGAAGGCAAACGTAAAAGAAGAAGGCAAATGAAGAAGGCAAATGAAAAAGGCAAGTGGAGAAGGCAAAAGAAGAAGAAGGCAAAAGAAGAAGAAGGCAACTGGAGAAGACGGCAAAGGAAGAAGGTAAATATAGAAGGCAAATGAACAAGTAGGCAAATAAAGAAGGCAAACGTAAAAGAAGAAGGCAAATGAAGAAGGCAAATGAAAAAGGCAAGTGGAGAAGGCAAAAGAAGAAGAAGGCAAAAGAAGAAGAAGGCAAAAGAAGAAGAAGGCAACTGGAGAAGACGGCAAAGGAAGAAGGTAAATATAGAAGGCAAATGAACAAGTAGGCAAATAAAGAAGGCAAACGTAAAAGAAGAAGGCAAATGAAGAAGGCAAATGAAGAAGGCAAATGAAAAAGGCAAGTGGAGAAGGCAAAAGAAGAAGAAGGCAAAAGAAGAAGAAGGCAAAAGAAGAAGAAGGCAAAAGAAGAAGAAGGCAAAGGAAGAAGGAAAATATAGAAGGCAAATGAACAAGTAGGCAAATAAAGAAGGCAAACGTAAAAGAAGAAGGCAAATGAAGAAGGCAAATGAAAAAGGCAAGTGGAGAAGGCAAAAGAAGAAGAAGGCAAAAGAAGAAGAAGGCAAAAGAAGAAGAAGGCAAAAGAAGAAGAAGGCAACTGGAGAAGACGGCAAAGGAAGAAGGTAAATATAGAAGGCAAATAAACAAGTAGGCAAATAAAGAAGGCAAACGTAAAAGAAGAAGGCAAATGAAGAAGGCAAATGAAAAAAGGCAAGTGGAGAAGGCAAAAGAAGAAGAAGGCAAAAAGAAGAAGAAGGCAACTGGAGAAGACGGCAAAGGAAGAAGGTAAATATAGAAGGCAAATGAACAAGTAGGCAAATAAAGAAGGCAAACGTAAAAGAAGAAGGCAAATGAAGAAGGCAAATGAAAAAGTGGAGAAGAAGCAAAAAAGAAGAAGAAGGCAACTGAGAAGACGGCAAAAAGAAGAAGAAGGCAAAAAAAAAGAAGAAGGCAACTGGAGAAGACGGCAAAGGAAAAGGAAGAAGGTAAAATAGAAGGCAAATGAACAAGTAGGCAAATAAAGAAGGCAAACGTAAAAGAAGAAGGCAAATGAAGAAGGCAAATGAAAAAAGGCAAATGCAAAAAAAGGCAATTGGAGAAGGCAAATGAAGAAGAAGGCAAAAAAGAAGAAGAAGGCAACTGGAGAAGACGGCAAAGGAAGAAGGTAAATATAGAAGGCAAATGAACAAGTAGGCAAATAAAGAAGGCAAACGTAAAAAGAAGAAGGCAAATGAAGAAGGCAAAAAGGCAAAAAAAGGCAAGTGGAGAAGGCAAAAGAAGAAGAAGACAAAAGAAGAAGAAGGCAACTGGAGAAGACGGCAAAAGAAAGAAGGTAAATATAGAAGGCAAATGAACAAGTAGGCAAATAAAGAAGGCAAACGTAAAAGAAGAAGGCAAATGAAGAAGGCAAATGAAAAAGGCAAGTGGAGAAGGCAAAAGAAGAAGAAGGCAACTGGAGAAGACGGCAAAAGAAGAAGAAGGCAAAAGAAGAAGAAGGCAACTGGAGAAGACGGCAAAGGAAGAAGGTAAATATAGAAGGCAAATGAACAAGTAGGCAAATAAAGAAGGCAAACGTAAAAGAAGAAGGCAAATGAAGAAGGCAAATGAAAAAAGGCAAATGAAAAAGGCAAGTGGAGAAGGTAAAAAGAAGAAGAAGGCAAAGAAAAAGAAGAAGAAGGCAAAAAGAAGAAGGTAAATATAGAAGGCAAATGAACAAGTAGGCAAATAAAGAAGGCAAACGTAAAAGAAGAAGGCAAATGAAGAAGGCAAATGAAAAGGCAAGTAAAAAAGAAGGCAAATGAAGAAAAAGAAGAAGAAGGCAAAAGAAGAAGAAGGCAACTGGAGAAGACGGCAAAGGAAGAAGGTAAATATAGAAGGCAAATGAACAAGTAGGCAAAATAAAGAAGGCAAAAAAAGTAAAAGAAGAAGGCAAATGAAGAAGGCAAATGAAGAAGGCAAATGAAAAAAAGGCAAGTGGAGAAGGAAAAAGAAGAAGAAGGCAAAAGAAGAAGAAGGCAAAAGAAGAAGAAGGCAAAGGAAGAAGGAAAAATATAGAAGGCAAATGAACAAGTAGGCAAATAAAGAAGGCAAACGTAAAAGAAGAAGGCAAATGAAGAAGGCAAATGAAAAGGCAAGTGGAGAAGGCAAAGAAGAAGAAGGCAAAAGAAGAAGAAGGCAACTGAAGAAGACGGCAAAGGAAGAAGGTAAATATAGAAGGCAAATGAACAAGTAGGCAAAAAAATAAAGAAGGAAACGTAAAAGAAGAAGGCAAATGAAGAAGGCAAATGAAAAAGGCAAATGAAAAAGGCAAGTGGAGAAGGCAAAAGAAGAAGAAGGCAAAAGAAGAAGAAGGCAAAAGAAGAAGAAGAAGAAAAAGAAGAAGAAGGTAAAATGAAGAAGAAGGCAACTGGAGAAGACGGCAAAGGAAGAAGGTAAATATAGAAGGCAAAATGAACAAGTAGGCAAATAAAGAAGGCAAACGTAAAAAGAAGAAGGCAAAATGAAGAAGGCAAATGAAAAAAAGGCAAGTGGAGAAGGCAAAAGAAGAAGAAGGCAAAAGAAGAAGAAGGCAACTGAGAAGACGGCAAAGGAAGAAGGTAAAATATAGAAGGCAAAATGAACAAGTAGGGCAAACAAAGAAGGCAAACGTAAAAGAAGAAGGCAAATGAAGAAGGCAAATGAAAAAAAAAGGCAAGTGGAGAAGGCAAAAGAAGAAGGCAACTGAGAAGACGGCAAAAGAAGAAGAAGGTAAAAAGAAGAAGAAGGCAACTGAGAAGACGGCAAAGGAAGAAGGTAAAATAGAAGGCAAATGAACAAGTAGGCAAATAAAGAAGGCAAACGTAAAAAGAAGAAGGCAAAATGAAGAAGGCAAATGAAAAGGCAAATGAAAAGGCAAGTGGAGAAGGCAAAAAAGAAGAAGAAGGCAAAAAGAAGAAGAAGGCAAAAAAGAAGAAGAAGGCAACTGGAGAAGACGGCAAAGGAAGAAGGTAAATATAGAAGGCAAAATGAACAAGTAGGCAAATAAAGAAGGCAAACGTAAAAGAAGAAGGCAAATGAAAAAGGCAAATGAAAAAGGCAAGTGGAGAAGGCAAAAGAAGAAGAAGGCAAAAGAAGAAGAAGGCAAAAGAAGAAGAAGGCAACTGGAGAAGACGGCAAAGGAAGAAGGTAAATATAGAAGGCAAATGAACAAGTAGGCAACTAAAGAAGGCAAACGTAAAAGAAGAAGGCAAATGAAGAAGGCAAATGAAAAAGGCAAGTGGAGAAGGCAAAAGAAGAAGAAGGCAAAAAGAAGAAGAAGGCAAAAGAAGAAGAAGGCAACTGAGAAGACGGCAAAGGAAGAAGGTAAATATAGAAGGCAAATGAACAAGTAGGCAAATAAAGAAGGCAACGTAAAAGAAGAAGGCAAATGAAGAAGGCAAATGAAAAGGCAAATGAAAAGGCAAGTGGAGAAGGCAAAAGAAGAAGAAGGCAAAAGAAGAAGAAGGCAAAAGAAGAAGGTAAATATAGAAGGCAAATGAACAAGTAGGCAAATAAAGAAGGCAAACGTAAAAAGAAGAAGGCAAATGAAGAAGGCAAATGAAAAGGCAAGTGAAGAAGGCAAAAGAAGAAGAAGGCAAAAAGAAGAAGAAGGCAACTGAGAAGACGGCAAAGGAAGAAGGTAAATATAGAAGGCAAATGAACAAGTAGGCAAATAAAGAAGGCAAACGTAAAAGAAGAAGGCAAATGAAGAAGGCAAATGAAAAAAGGCAAGTGGAGAAGGCATGAAAGAAAAGAAGAAGAAGGCAAAAGAAGAAGAAGGCAAAAGAAGAAGAAGACGGCAAAGGAAGAAGGTAAATATAGAAGGCAAATGAACAAGTAGGCAAATAAAGAAGGCAAATATAGAAAAAAAGAAGAAGGCAAATGAAGAAGGCAAAATGAAAAGGCAAATGAAAAAAGGCAAGTGGAGAAGGCAAAAGAAGAAGAAGGCAAAAGAAGAAGAAGGCAAAAGAAGAAGAAGGCAACTGGAGAAGACGGCAAAGGAAGAGGGTAAATAGAAGGCAAAAATGAACAAGTAGGCAAATAAAGAAGGCAAACGTAAAAGAAGAAGGCAAATGAAGAAGGCAAATGAAAAGGCAATGAAAAGGCAAAAAAAGGCAAGTGGAGAAGGCAAAAGAAGAAGAAGGCAAAAGAAGAAGAAGGCAAAAAAAAAGAAGAAGGTAAATATAGAAGGCAAATGAACAAGTAGGCAAATAAAGAAGGCAAACGTAAAAGAAGAAGGCAAATGAAGAAGGCAAAAAAAAAAGGCAAGTGAAGAAGGCAAAAGAAGAAGAAGGAAAAAAAAGAAGAAAGGCAACTGGAGAAGACGGCAAAGGAAGAAGCTAAATATAGAAGGCAAATGAACAAGTAGGCAAATAAAGAAGGCAAACGTAAAAGAAGAAGGCAAATGAAGAAGGCAAATGAAAAAGGCAAGTGGAGAAGGCAAAAGAAGAAGAAGGCAAAAAGAAGAAGAAGGCAAAAAGAAGAAGAAGGCAACTGGAGAAGACGGCAAAGGAAGAAGGTAAATATAGAAGGCAAATGAACAAGTAGGCAACTAAAGAAGGCAAACGTAAAAGAAGAAGGCAAATGAAGAAGGCAAATGAAAAAGGCAAATGAAAAAGGCAAGTGGAGAAGGCAAAAGAAGAAGAAGGCAAAAGAAGAAGAAGGCAAAAGAAGAAGGTAAATATAGAAGGCAAATGAACAAGTAGGCAAATAAAGAAGGCAAACGTAAAAGAAGAAGGCAAATGAAGAAGGCAAATGAAAAAGGCAAGTGAAGAAGGCAAAAGAAGAAGAAGGCAAAAGAAGAAGAAGGCAACTGGAGAAGACGGCAAAGGAAGAAGGTAAATATAGAAGGCAAATGAACAAGTAGGCAAATAAAGAAGGCAAAACGTAAAAAGAAGAAGGCAAATGAAGAAGGCAAATGAAAAGGCAAGTGGAGAAGGCAAAAGAAGAAGAAGGCAAAAGAAGAAGAAGGCAAAAGGAGAAGAAGGCAACTGAAGAAGACGGCAAAGGAAGAAGGTAAAATAGAAGGCAAATGAACAAGTAGGCAAATAAAGAAGGCAAACGTAAAAGAAGAAGGCAAATGAAGAAGGCAAATGAAAAAGGCAAATGAAAAAGGCAAGTGGAGAAGGCAAAAGAAGAAGAAGGCAAAAGAAGAAGAAGGCAAAAGAAGAAGAAGGCA
Source organism: Acanthosepion pharaonis (assembly GCA_903632075.3). NCBI lineage: Eukaryota > Metazoa > Mollusca > Cephalopoda > Sepiida > Sepiidae > Acanthosepion > Acanthosepion pharaonis. The sequence continues at coordinate 1,738,322 of CAHIKZ030005479.1, forward strand.
AAAGAAGAAGAAGGCAACTGGAGAAGACGGCAAAGGAAGAAGGTAAATATAGAAGGCAAATGAACAAGTAGGCAAATAAAGAAGGCAAACGTAAAAGAAGAAGGCAAATGAAGAAGGCAAATGAAAAAGGCAAGTGGAGAAGGCAAAAGAAGAAGAAGGCAAAAGAAGAAAAAGGCAAGTGGAGAAGACGGCAAAGGAAGAAGGTAAATATAGAAGGCAAATGAACAAGTAGGCAAATAAAGAAGGCAAACGTAAAAGAAGAAGGCAAATGAAGAAGGCAAATGGAGAAGAAAGCAAAGGAAGAAGAAGATAAACGTAGAAGGTAAATGAAGTAGGCAAACGTAGAATATGACAAATAAGGCAAATGAAGAAGGCATGCAAAACGATAGGAAGTAATTTCGGGAAATGGGAAGTAAGAGAGAAAACAAAAAGATGAGAGATTAAAAAAAATGTACGAACAGTGGCAATTAACTGTAAAAGAAAACAAAAAATTGTTAGGTAAAAATTAGAACCGTTCATCTTCAAAATGCGATAACCTTTTACAACGTAGGAAGTCATGGATCTCCACATTTGGTTTTATTTGTGACCCCTGCAGACTCCCGATGGATTATATGGCTACAGTCTCATCCGGCTACGTATTGCTGCCGTGGTTTCCATAGCAATAGGTATTTTACGAGGTGTTAACCCCCACATCTACGCGGTTTGACATTCAGTGCTGTCCGCTTCCTACACTTTTTTTTCTATCCAAAGCCAAAGATCCCAGTCTTCTCTCCTGCTATAAACCTGTAGCTGACAGGGTCGGGGATGAAGTGAGAAGATGCTTTTTAAATGGGTATTTGTGACAACGCAACGCACTCTATTTCAATCTGAATTTCGTCTCGCCAATCCAGCTTTCTGTGCCGATAATCGCCACACCACGTGCACACACCCAGGTCTTTTCACTTTAATACGTCTGGATTTCCCTGGTTTTCTGGGAATAATAATGGAGTTGTTCACCCTTGCTTTCTCAGCGGTTTAAATGCCAATGTCGTCCTTCTTCTAGATTGGTTGCCAAATTAAGGCTAGAGAACCCAGTCAACCCTTCTAGGGGGAGAACAAATGAATTCATACATTCCCCCAATGAGATTAGGAACGGAAGAGACTAGATCGAGATTTGAACTCGGATCGATGTTTCCACTTTTTGTATCAGGAAGCAGACGGCTACTTTTATATAACTGATTGAGTAGGAAGACAAATACGATGATATTAATTAGTGAGTGTTTATAACATTTAGTTTTAAATATTTTATACTTAACTTTTAATATAATACGGTGTATGTTAAACACTTTTGTTTTTAACAGAAAATAAAGAGGGAAAATAATTATAGCTCTTTAGCATTGCAAAAATAATTGCATAAATTTAAAGTGGCTATCGAAGGTTTTAAAACTTTATAAAAGGAATAAGATTGGAAAAGGATAAAATTCGTTTTACAAATTTTATATTTATTGTATGAATAATGTATAAGTTTTTGTAACCCTATGCTCTTTTGAATCGATGAACTTTTGTTCAAAAGTAATGAAAAAAGGCATTAATTTGTTTTAGTTCAGGAAAAAGGTCAGCCTAAACAAAAATTCAACTTTACCATAAACGCAATAAGGATAAAAGATCAAAATATTTCAGAAACTTTATTTTTTAATTTGCTAATGATTTAATTGGATAATATTAATGTAGTTCTTAACGCATTTAACAGTTAGTAGACATAGCAAAACATACAAATTCTCCAAGAAGTTCTAGAAAGTTCCAGAAAGTCATAGTACTACTATACTTATATACGAATTTATAAAATTAGTGTTGGGAGTGACATTTAAAAAAATAATGAATTAAAGTCTTCTTCATTATTTTTTAACAAAAGTTTATCGAATTATGAAACAGGAAAAAATCAATTATTTTACTAAATGTCACAACCTTAATGAATATATAAAAGATTTTTGTCATAAGTTTGTAAATCGACTGTCGATTGGCAATTTAAATAAACGGTGGGAAAAATATGTTCCCCGAGTGTAACTGGTGTGGATTTACTGTGGATTGTTTTCTCATGGATCATAAACCCATTGTATTATCATGGCTATTTTTTCGAATGATAAGACGTTTTGGAGAACCGCCGTCGCCATGTCCTGAAAGGAAATGATATATAAAATCTGAAGAAGAATTTGACAACACATCAAATGGCCCTCAAGGAAAAATTAAAAAAAGCTGTCGGGGAAATAAACGACGGGCTAAAAATTTGGGAATCATCATCATCATCATCATCAACGTCATCTTCTTCTTCTCCTTGTTCGTCTTCTGCTATATACTCATTTCTCAACGAGAGACCTAAGGTCAGAAATGTCATCATGATATTTTCCACTAAGTATCTGTTGAAAAAAAAAAATCTAAGATCATACACATTTTACATAGATAAAGCCCTTTGCAAGGTATGAGCTGGACTTGTGAGGACATTTTTTTGCATTTCTTTAAGACTTGGGCTACCGACGATCGCTTTAATGAGTCTATCGGAATCTTTTCCAATCGAATCGGGGGCTCCGACTACAATTAGAACTGGTGATGTCCACACGTGCCTCATTTTTGGGACTTCGATTTCAAGGTTCTTGTATTTTGATAGTTTTCGAAGCTCTTCAAAGATACATTAATAGCTGCAGCAACTACCATGTCAATAAGAAGGCTTATCCTGTTTTTGTGATCTCTAATTACGATGACTGGGCGATTAGCTTTGATCGTTCTTTTTTGTGTGTAAATTCCTATAAAATTGTTATAGGTTCTATGTCGGTAACCGCATCTGCGTGGTGTTTTTGCAGTATCCTTTCAGTAAAAGATGCATATTTTTTACTGCAGATATTGGCCTACTCTGTCGTGTCGTGTTTTATATCCAGTGGAATCCAATACTATACAACCTGATACAAAATGATCATTTGTTTCTGGATATTTATCCAAGAATCATCATTTTGGGCTAATACAATTTTTCAGTGTGTGTGCTTCTAGTTACCAAGCATTGTTCATGTGCATCTTCGGTTTCAGTTTCCTGCACTAAGTAACCGCTGATGGGTATGGGGTTGGTATGGGGTTTGTCTACATCATCTTGTTTGGTACGGGTAGAATATTGACCATGAAGAGGCTTATCTTGCCATCGTTTTTATATTTGGTACATTGCACCTGCTTTTGCTCTCTTTTTTAGTTTCTTTTCCGCCGCAGTATGTGCATTATGGTTTACTTGCACTTCTTCCTTCACTTGAAATTCCATCTTGAATTCTTTGGCTTCCTTTAATACTGAATAAAGTTTCTTATTTCTTTCATGAAACAGGTCATCATCCATTCTCCTGTAGTTTCCAGTTATCCGATTATTTTAGTTTTGTAAGACAGTTCTAGTTGAACTAATCCTCTACCTTCTTTGGATCTGGGCACATACAGATGATCAACATCAGCCTTAGCTTGATGCATGATGTTTTTTAAGGCAATTCATCCAAAGCAAGGCGGGCGATCCACTAGCACGCAAGGGGTTTACAGAGGATTGAGAACAAGTGTAAAGAGGCGTGTTTGAGGAAAGGATACAGAGAAGGACGAGGAACAAGCTCACGATGTCAGATGACAATTGACATTACACTTGAATATTTGAAGATTATAGTCATTGGGGAAGCAAGTCAGGGGAACGGATTTCCACAGACGGGAACTGCGGGAGAAGAAGCTGTTTAAATAGAAGAGACGGTTACATTGAACCGTTTTGACAGTGAAAAGGTGGGACCAAGATGCCAGCCTAGTAGCTCGCTTAAATTCATATAGCCCGGGAACCAGCGAAAGAAGCTCGTCGGAACGGTTGACGTGAAAATACTTGAAGAGACAGAGGGAGGCCATGGCACGTCTGTGGGATAGCGATTGTAGACTAGATGCCGGATCAGGACCTATCATCTTGCAGATTCGTCTCTGGATTTTGTCGAGGACTTCGAGATGAACAGCGGGAGCACTAGTCCATATATGACAGCAATATTCCATGCAAGGACGGATGGTTGATTTATAGATTTGAAGGATGAACTCAGGCGAGAAAAACCTTCTGGCGCGACATAGAGAGCCAACTTTCCTTGCGGTAGATGAAGCTAGTGATTCAATGTATTTATTCCACCCCTTGTCAGTGGATAGCGTGAGACCAAGCAGGCGTAACGAGGCGCTCTCAAGGAGTTCAGAATCAGTCATGCTGATGGGTGGTAGGAAGTGTTCTCTATGGTGGGTAAAGGAGAGCAGTTTCGTTTTGGAGGCATTAAAGTTTACAAGCCATTTCCTGTCCCAGTCAACCAAAGCCAGGTTAGTTTTGTCAACGATACCAGATTTACTATTGAGGCAGGAGTAAATAGTGGTGTCGTCCGCGTAGATGCCAACTTGGGAGCTGGTGTCATCGGGAAGGTCATTGATGAAGATCAGTGACAGTGTAGGGCCCAAGATAGAGCCTTTGGGGACACCAGCGTTCGTGATAAAGGAGCCGGAGGAGAACGCGTTTAGGACGACCTCCATTTCACGGTTTGACAAGAATGATTGTATCAAGTCAAATAACCGCCCTGCAATACCGTATCCATGAAGCTTACGAAGAAGGCCAGCATGCCAAACCCTATGTCTAGAGCCACGGCTCGACCTTCTCCATTATTGCTGAGTGCTTGGTATACAAATTCAGTTATGGCCGTGAGGACTTCAGCGGGAGATCGGGCAAAGCGGAAACCATATTGCTTGTCGGAGAGCAGATTATGTGAAGTAAGGTGCTTAACCACTTCGGCGTTGATCAAAGCCTCGAAGATTTTAGCGAAGAATGGCAGAAGACTGATAGAACGGTAGTTAGCCGGGTCACCAGAGTTCTTAAAGACAGGCACAACAGATGAGGACTTCCAAGAGGTTGAAACATTTACGTTTTGATATCCATTCGCTTAATGTCAGCTATGGTCCAGTTAAAGATGTTGAAATTGTATTGTACCACAGGGACAGCCCCAAAGTGTTTATTGCTGATATTCTGTTTTGTGAATTCAGCTCCATATTTAACAACAGACGCACTCACTTGTAGTATTATTTTCTTACTTTATGCTACTTTTGGGTATGCTGCATTCAATGTCCTTCGCTGACACCGAGATATTTATAGGCTTCTACTTGTTCCAGTTCTTTAATCTTTGTGACAAAATTAGTGTAAATCTCCCTTTCTTGAATCTTTTGCACATTCGTCTAATCCGAAATCCATATCGATGTCATCATCACGGAAACATTTTACAGTATTGAGGAGACCCTTCAACTCATTGTCGTCTTTGGCAAAGGGTTTGATATCATCTATGTAGAATAGGGGATTAACCCGTTTTTCCTGAACAATTCTAACCCTTCTGCTTGAGCTCCTGAGTCAACATTTACAAATAATTGGTATTTAACGTTTCACGGTAGATATAAAATAATAATAATAATAATAACTTCCTGATTGCTTCCCTGAAAGTCCAGGTTTTTCCAAGCAAAGCCATCTTGTTTAATTCTGATTAAACCTTTGAACCCTACGTTCCTAAACAATTTTAAGCTTTCTGCTTGAGCTCCCGAGTCAAAATTCGCAAATAATTGGTATTTAATGTTCCATGGTAAGTATAAAAATTGTTACAAAAATATAAGTATTACTTAGCAAGGAGAGAGCATGACGGCATGGCTTTACTTTATCGGCAGAATTCTTTGTTTGTATCCGAGTCTACCTAAATAAGACAACCAATAGCAAAACACGACGCAAATGTTTACCCACCGTTCAACCGGTGGCTGGGCATTAAGTCATTTTTCTCTACCACCGGTAAAACGGTGGTCAGGGCTCAAAGGGATAAACACTTTCTTTTTTTTTACTTTGTATCCATGGTTATTACTGTTTAGTTCACGCGAAAGGGAGATTAAGAACAGATAGGAGAAAAAGGGGGCGAAAGGGAGTTTCCTTGAAAGATTCCTCGTCGAATATTCAAATAATTGGAAGTGACAGTACCTTTGTTGTAATTTAGGCATAATGTGGTTTTCCACAGTTTGATGCTATATTTAAGGAAATTTACAATCACTGAGGAGACCTTGTACATTTCCAAAGCCTTAAGGATTCAAGGGTGTGGCAGACTATCAAAGGTTTTACGGTAATCTATTAAAGCTGTTCTGAGATTTCAAACTTTTTCCTGTAATTTTCCAAGATCATTTTATTTATTAGTAATTGATCTTTGCAGTCATATGAATCTCTTTGACATCCCTTCTGTTCTCTTGGAAGAATGTTGTTTTAATCGAGAAAAAAAGTACCGTTTCTCAGGACAGATGTCATCAAATTATATGTAGTGGACAGACATGTTATTGGCCTATAATTTTTGGGATCAACTGCTTCACCAGTTTTCGGTATGAGATGTGTATTACCTTCGGTATGAGATATGTATTACCTTCAGTGATACATTCTGTAATTTCATTCGAGTTATTGATTAGCATTGATAAATTTTGCGCAACCATTTTATGAACTGATGACAGAAGATAAGTTGGGTACCTTGTCATTTCGTGGGGATTTCAGATTTTGGGATTTTGTTAGAGCTTGCCTAACATTATTCTTGGTTATATTTTTCCATTCTTTCACAGGTTTATCCATTATTGTTTCTTGTTTGGTCCACTTTGCATTGGAATTGTATTCCTTTGGGTTGCTCCAAATATTCTCCCAAAATGTTTTCACTTCTACAATGGATGGTGGCTTTTTTTCCCTATAATTGCTTTTCCAGTTTCCCTTTAAAGTCTTTTAATTCTTAAATAGTTCTAAATGTTTGGCAATATACATTCAGAAGTGGTCATTTAAGTCTAATTTGAAAGTTCTCAAATTCATATTGACATAATACGAAAAGAGATGCCTACATGAATGCATGGTGATAATGAAAATATGGTATATGAAAGTTACGCGCCATAGAAGGAAAAATATTATTAACTGTTTTATATATTTAGGAATATTAAAAGTTATAATCGGACTTTTGGCTCCTAATAGAACGAACTATGGCCACAACACAGAAATCGTCAATGTATTCATTAGTTAGAAACTTGTTTATTGCAAACAATTTATAACAAGGTGCTCTGTCAACTTGGAAAATCTCATGGTCTGCTTCAACTTGTAAAGTAACGTATTTTTCAAAGTTTAATATTCCGTCGATTGATTCAAACTATTGCTTCCGAAGTCGTCCCAAGTCATAAGACTTCAACCACTGAATTTTTACATTCTTCATTGTATATCTTCGATTGTTTTTTCAAAATTTCGAATATATTGTCTTATATTAGAATACAATTGATTTGATATCATTGTTTTATTTTCATTTACCTCAGCAGATTTCCATTTTCAGGATATTTTAGAGCCGAAGTCGTCCCAAGTCATAAGACTTCAACCACTGAATTTTACATTCTTCATTGTATATCTTCGATTGTTTCTTGTAGTAAAATGGTCATCAATCATATTGTCTTATATTAGAATACAATTGACTTTTTGCTTTTCTAATTATCATTGTTGTCTATTTTGATTATACCTCAGCAGATTTCCATTTTCAGGATATTTTAGAGCTTCTGAAGTCGTCCCAAGTCATAAGACTTCAACCACTGAATTTTACATTCTTCATTGTATATCTTCGATTGTTTCTTGTAGTAAAATGGTCTTCGAATATATTGTCTTATATTAGAATACAATTGACTTTTGCTTTTATAATTATCACTGTTGATTTCAGCAGATTTCATTTTCAGGATAAAGTTTCCGAAGTCGTCCCAAGTCATAAACTTCAACCACTGAATTTTACATTCTTCATTGTATATCTTCGATTGTTTCTTGTAGTAAAATGGTCATCAATCATATTGTCTTATATTAGAATACAATTGACTTTTGCTTTTGTCAATAATTATCACTGTTGTCTATTTTCATTATACCAGATTTCAGCAGGATTTTTTCCATTTTCAGGATATTTTATCTTCGAGTAGTAAAATGGTCATCAATCATATTGTCTTATATTAGAAGACTTTTCGTCCCAAGATTTCATAAGACTTCAACCACTGAATTTTACATTCTTCATTGTATATCTTCGATTGTTTCTTGTAGTAAAATGGTCATCAATCATATTGTCTTATATTAGAATACAATTGATTTTTTGCTTTTGTCAATAATTATCACTGTTGTCTATTTTCATTATCTCAGCAGATTTCCATTTTCCGAAGTCGTCCAAGCATAAGACTTCAACCACTGAATTTTACATTCTTCATTGTATATCTTCGATTTTCTTGTAGTAAAATGGATATTGTCTTTATTAGAATACAATTGACTTTTTTGCTTTTGTCAATAATTATCACTGTTGTCTATTTTCATTATACCCAGCAGATTTCCATTTTCAGGATTTTTAGAGCCATGAAGTCGTCCCAAGTGATAAGACTTCAACCACTGAATTTTACATTCTTCATTGTATATCTTCGATTGTTTCTTGTAGTAAAATGGTCATCAATCATATTGTCTTATATTAGAATACAATTGACTTTTTGCTTTTGTCAATAATTATCACTGTTACCTCAGCAGATTTCCATTTTCATTATACCTCAGACTTCAACCACTGAATTTTACATTTTCCATTTTCGAGGATTTTTAGAGAATACTGAAGTCGTCCCAAGCCAGGATTTTTAGAGACGTTCATAAGACTTCAAACCACTGAATTTTACATTCTTCATTGTATATCTTCGATTGTTTCTTGTAGTAAAATGGTCATCAATCATATTGTCTTATATTAGAATACAATTGACTTTTTGATTTTGTCAATAATTATTTCACTGTTGTCTATTTTCATTATACCCATATTGTCAGCAGACTTTTCCATTTTCAGGATTTTTTTAGAGCAGGATTTTCCTGAAGTCGTCCCAAGTCATAAGACTTCAACCACTGAATTTTACATTCTTCATTGTATATCTTCGATTGTTTCTTGTAGTAAAATGGTCATCAATCATATTCCATCTTATATTAGAATACAATTGACTTTTGCTTTTGTCAATAATTATCACTGTTGTCTATTTTCATTATACCTCAGCAGATTTCCATTTTCAGGATTTTTTAGAGCTTCCGAAGTCGTCCCAAGTCATAAGACTTCAACCACTGAATTTTACATTCTTCATTGTATATCTTCGATTGTTTCTTGTAGTAAAATGGTCATCAATCATATTGTCTTATATTAGAATACAATTGACTTTTGCTTTTGTCAATAATTATCACTGTTGTCTATTTTCATTTTCAGCAGATTTCCATTTTCAGGCAGAAGTCGTTCAACCACTGAATTTACATTTTCATTGTATATCTTCGATTGTTTCTTGTAGTAAAATGGTCATCAATCATATTGTCTTATATTAGAATACAATTGACTTTTTTTTTAATAATTATCACTGTTGTCTATTTTCATTATACCTCAGCAGATTTCCATTTTCAGGATTTTTTAGAGCTTGAAGTCGTCCCAAGTCATAAGACTTCAACCACTGAATTTTACATTCTTCATTGTATATCTTCGATTGTTTCTTGTAGTAAAATCCCAACTTTGTCTATTTTCATTATACCTCAGCAGATTTCCATTTTCAGGATTTTTTGAAGCCACTTAAGACTTCAACCACTGAATTTTACATTTTCATTGGATTTTTAGTAAAATGGTCGTCCCAAGTCATAACTGTTGACTTCAACCACTGAATTTTACATTCTTCATTGTATATCTTCGATTGTTTCTTGTAGTAAAATGGTCATCAATCATATTGTCTTATATTAGAATACAATTGACTTTTTGCTTTTGTCAATAATTATCATATTGTCTATTTTCATTATACCCCAGCAGATTTCCATTTTCAGGATTTTTTTTCGAAGTCGTCCCAAGTTAAGACTTCAACCACTGAATTTTACATTCTTCATTGTATATCTTCGATTGTTTCTTGTAGTAAATGGTCATCAATCATATTGTTTATATTAGAATACAATTGACTTTTGCTTTTGTCAATAATTATCACTGTTGTCTATTTTCATTATTTTCAGCAGATTTCCATTTTCAGGATTTTGAGAGTCGAAGTCGTCCCAAGTCATAAGACTTCAACCACTGAATTTTACATTCTTCATTGTATATCTTCGATTGTTTCTTGTAGTAAAATGGTCATCAATCATATTGTCTTATATTAGAATACAATTGACTTTTTGCTTTTTGTCAATAATTATCACTGTTGTCTATTTTCATTATACCCCAGCAGATTTCCATTTTCAGGATTTTTAGAGCTTCCTGAAGTCGTCCCAAGTCATAAGACTTCAACCACTGAATTTTACATTCTTCATTGTATATCTTCGATTGTTTCTTGTAGTAAAATGGTCATCAATCATATTGTCTTATATTAGAATACAATTGACTTTTGCTTTTGTCAATAATTATCACTGTTGTCTATTTTCATTATACCCCAGCAGATTTCCATTTTCAGGATTTTTTAGAGCTTCCGAAGTCGTCCCAAGTCATAAGACTTCAACCACTGAATTTTACATTCTTCATTGTATATCTTCGATTGTTTCTTGTAGTAAAATGGTCATCAATCATATTGTCTTATATTAGAATACAATTGACTTTTGCTTTTGTCAATAATTATCACTGTTGTCTATTTTCATTATACCCCAGCAGATTTCCATTTTCAGGATTTTTTAGAGCTTCCGAAGTCGTCCCAAGTCATAAGACTTCAAACTGAATTTTATTCTTCATTGTATATCTTCGATTGTTTCTTGTAGTAAAATGGTGTCAATCATATTGTCTTATATTAGAATACAATTGACTTTTTGCTTTTGTCAATAATTATCACTGTTGTCTATTTTCATTTTCAGCAGATTTTTTTAGGATTTTTAGAGCTTTCCGAAGTCGTCCCAAGTCATAAGACTTCAACCACTGAATTTTACATTCTTCATTGTATATCTTCGATTGTTTCTTGTAGTAAAATGGTCATCGATCATATTGTCTTATATTAGAATACAATTGACTTTTGCTTTCGTCAATAAATATCACTGTTGCCTATTTTCATTATATCCCTGCAGATTTCCATTTTTAGGATTTTTTTTAGAAATTTCCTATCATTATTTTATATTTTTCCATTCTTGCAAAGATTTATCCTTATTATTTCTTGTTTTCTTTGGGTTGCTGCAAATATTCTCCCAAAATGTTTTCCCTTCTTCCATAGTTGATGACTTTTTGACTTCTATAACTGCTTTTCCGATTTCCCTGTAAACTTTTTTGAGGTCTGTTTGAAATATCTTATTTACTCGATAGAACCCAAAATGCTTATCATATCGTTTTGTTCTTTAATTGCATTTTCTGTTTAAGTATTTCCTTGATTGGTGGAATTTCATTTACTGCTTTACTTTTATATTTCTGCTTGATCTTCCGTGTTGAAACATTTGAGTTCCTTGAAATCTCATCTAGTATCGATAACTCATTATATGATTTCTTCAATTTTTCGCTTTAATTTTGCCTTAAAAGAGGGTCTCCTTTTCTCTCTTGTTTTACCTTTCATTTATCTTGATGTTAACGTTTTCAGTAGCTGCCAAAGCTGTTGCATATATGACATTATTTTCTTCTGTGATGTTTTCTTGTAGTCTGTCCATTAACAATTTGTTTTCAATACAGCATTATATGTTTGCACAATATATTTATTGGACTTTGTCATATCAAATTTTGGTAGCCGGTCCCTTTTACTGACATTTGTGTGCGAGTTACTTTGCTGATTATTTGAATGACGTGTTGTTTCGCTTCATGGGATTTCAACTCTGTTGTTTACAAGGAATTCTACCCTAATGTCGTTTGATTCATCTTCATCAGTGACAGAATGTGAATCAGTAGAATTGTTTATGTCGCAGCTAGATTCTTTCCTTTTATTTCCAGAGAGATCATTATTTTATATCTCTTTTATTTTAGTTTGTAACACATCTTCTGTCATATTACCTATGAAAATTTCTATGAAAATTTGTCGGACATTCAGTCCGGTAAATGTCGTTAATACTGTTTATCAGAAGCAGAGCATTTACTTATTATTTGTATCTATAAAAAGAACGTATAAACATAAAAAATGTCTTTGTATATATATATATATATATATATATATAACATTCATCAATATTTTATTGTGACAAATTATTACATACAGGGTCATTCGTGGATTATTGGATTGTGAGTTAAATTATGACAACAAAGGAGATTTTTTCGGGAGTGGGGATATTAACCGAAAAGTTCAATGTCTGTACGTCTTCGATTCTGATGTCCCTAATTTGTACAGACTAGAAGAAGCTAAGCAAAGTATTAAGAAACAAGAAAAATTCATTAGAAACAAACTTTTGATATCTATCCTCCTGTATGATAGTTAATGTCTGTCAGTTTCCTTACAGAGGAATGGGTGAGTTCAAACAACAGATATTGTATTCGCTTCTACAGAAGAATATTGACAATACTATAGACAGAGAATGTGAACAACAGGAGGCACGGTGGATAAACTCGGAGAGCTGAGTTCGAATTCCAGTCGAATCCATTACATTCACTTACGTCCTAATACCCTTAGGAAAGGTATGAATCCTATTCTTCTGACCCCCCCCCGCCACAGCTATGGATAAATAGCAGGACAGACCGGGTTCTATAGCCTTGGATGGCAACTGGTCTACCGCAAAAATAAATGGCAACCTACTGCGGGAAAAAATCTGCCTCGTCAGTCATGTATCGAAAGATTCATGATCGCCTAAGCGTGTATCACGCATGGCACATAATTGACTGATGGGAACAAAGGGGAAATCATAAAGAAAATGGAAGCAAAATGGATACTCGTACTTAGAATGAGAAACAGTCAGATGAACTTTCTTAGACATAAGATGAGGAAAGAGGACTTGGAAAATTTGACTCACATAAGGCAAGAGAGATTGAGGTATCATCGAGTCACCTTTTTAGCGAACTTGTTTGAATCAATGGCAGAACAGGTACAAGGAGAACAAACAGTGCTAAGATCTATAAAAGATAGGAAGTAGGAGAGAGCGATATTCGTCCGCGGACCATAAAAGAAGAAAAAAAGCCACATTGTTAGGCATGAAATGGAATACTGTTATATATATATATATATATATATATATATATATATATATATATATATATATATATATATATATATAAAGAAAGAACAGTAAGATATATAATCCGGTGTTCTTATAAATATTTTTATTTTTACAAAATAGTGCTCAATGTAAATTTACAGAGCATTAATATTATAAATTAATTGATTTAAAATGTTTTTTTACGCTACACAGTTCTAACCATGTTTCAAAAATGGAAGCTAAAAGTCTGAATTTAATTTTGTAATTAAATTAAAGACATTAGTTCCATTTCATCCCCAAGCGTATAGAAAAAAAATAGAAAAAAATGCCGTAAGAATTTTTGCCGTTAACAATAAAATTTTAAAAAATCCAAACGACATGCATTTAACGGATGTTAGATTTCATTGAAAAATACATCCCCACCCCCTACCAAAACGTAACTAATAACTGATACATCGAAATACAGACATAATGAACACGCAGACACCCCTTGTCTAGTGGAAATGGATTTATCTGTAACCATGGAAACGTGAATTATGATTTTAGCTGTGTCTTTAAAAACCCAGTAATTTTAAAAAGTTATTCCAAAATTGCTTGAGGATGAAATGGAACTAATGTCTTTAATTTAATTACAAAATTAAATTCGGAGCTTTTAGCTTCCATTTTTGAAACATGGTTAGAACTGTGTAGCGTAAAAAACATATTTTAAATCAATTAATTTTATATATATATATATATATATATATATATATATATATATATATATAGTTGAAAATAACATAATTAATTCTTCCACTTTTTTTTTTTCGCCTTATTCAAGCGAACCTCGACCAACAGAAACGCGCACACGGGAGGCGAGGAAGAAAAGAGATCAAAACAACAAAATTCGATTAGATAACAAAGAGACATATTTTACTTATTTTTGTCTTTATAGATTCAGATAGAATTAAATGAAATCTTCCAGCAAAAGCCTCAAGTCTGCTTATGACGTCTTGCTTTACACTTGGCATTCTTAGATTTACGAACAATTTAAACACCTTCAGTCACATATTGAACTTACGATTGAAGAAGCCAGAAGCAAGAATTATTGCGAGTTCATCTCAATTGCAAATTGATCTCTCGTGGACGAATAATTCTTGAAGAATTCCACTCGGACGGCTACTTCTAAAATAATGCAATGTATAAATAAAAAAGAAAGAGTCTTTGTAATTCTAATCATATTTTACATTTCTATTGTAATCTTTAAAAATATGTAATAAGGAAGGGTGTTACTTTGCACATTTCATTGTTTCTCTGGCCATAACGTCTGTTATGCAAAATAGTTATTTATAATGAACAAGTGGTTTCTGTCCTTCAAAAATAATCAGATATAATAAGGAATGGCGTCGCTTTATTATTTGAAAATATATATTTTACGAATACGATTAAATTTCCTCTGTTTTCACAAAATTAGTATTTTCCTTACTTCTTTTTTTTACAATGATGTTCGCTCTGTACAAGGACAAAGAGCCACTCGAGGCACGGAAGATAACGGTTGACTCGAAATTTGAACCAACCAAGATTGTGATCGGGGGAAGCATCCTCTTGGGAGTCGGTTCCACAAAGCAGCGGTTTATCATACTCAACGTGCCAATTATTATATACTACTTTAAAAGCCGTGCTTCGTGCGGGGTTTAAGCTAGTTCCGGTTGTGGTTTAATTGGGCCTCTGGCCCAAAACTAAAGGTACCTTTGGTGCACCTTAGAAAGCGTCCTGGGTAAGACAATAAACTAAATCCAACAGCAAGGCTTCTGGTCAGGAGGTTTTGAGGAGCATGGAATCACCTCTTAATTGATGATGTTCTCACGTTCACCCTAACCCGGGGGTGGTAGCACCTGTTAGGGTCCCAGCTATTGGTAAATAGTAGACACCCAAACTGGGGTCAAAACACTATGATATAAGTGTAAAAGTAGGCTTTAAAACCAGCAATATATTTTTGTAAAAGGTTATTATCTGCAATGAATTTTTGAAGAAAAAAGTTATTACCAGCAATATATTTTTTTAAAAAAACTATATTACCAGCAATAAATTTTTGGAAAAATATTAGCAGCAAAACATTTTTGAAAAAGAAATATTACCAGCAATAAAAATCTTGTTATCAAATAACCAATAGAGGTTGATATGCCGCAAATCAAATCAAACCAAACCAAACCACCTTAGAAAACAGTAATGATAATTTTGAAGAAATAACTTCCTCAGTTCACTCCATGAAAATTCAAACCTCACATTAACACTGATTCGGGATATAATTGCCATTCAAGCCAAAAGACCTCCCCCTTTGGGGTCGAAAGTGTGATTTGGGCTGAAATTCAAATTCAGGTCGAAAACTGAGTTCTTCAAATTCTGCGGATCTTCAAAATCTCCCGTCACGAAATTTCTCACTTTAATTCTGATTCTTTGGCATTTTGGAGAAATAAAATTGATTTCCTTAATCCAGAAAGTTTTAGAGATATTTTAAACTGAATTTAAAACAAAAACAAAAAAAAAATACTAAGTATTTGTGTTACTTTAAACTCAATATAAATTATAAACTTTTAAAATCAATAATTTTTCCAGTTATTTTAAAATGTGAATTTTTAACTCCTCTGCTCGATGTTCAAATGAAGGGCAGATTTTCAATCCCGGTATCATCCTGAGTCCAAAAATGTATAATATGTCTATGTGGAGCAAGTGTGGCCCGAGTTAGAAGGAGATTTCATACATACGGACGGACAGACACAATTTGCCATTTATTTATTTAGATATAATAATAGCTTTAATGCACGGTGAAGTAATGGATAGCGGCTCGGATTGAGGAATCGGAGAGCCGAGTTCGAATTCCAGTCAAATCCATTACATTCACTTACGTGCTAATAACCTTGGGAAAGGTAAGAATCCTCTTCTCCCCCCAGCTATGGGTAAATAGCAGAACAGACCGGGTTCTATAGCCTTGGATGGCAACTGGTCTACCACAGAAAGAAATGGCAACCTGCCGCGGGAAAAAAATCTGCCGCGTCAGTCATCTATCGAAAGATACATGATCGCCTAAGCGTTTATCACACATGGCACGTAACTGACTGAATAGTTTTCATGTCTTATTTTTTCAATTGCAATATTCTTATACTTACTCATTATATAATATTCTGTAACAGATGCCATGTCTACTAATAGTAGGCATTTTGGGGATCGTATTCTTTAACCAAAATGACTGATCTGTTAGCATTTCTAGGTATTATTCGTATTATTATTATTTGATGTCCTTACCGACTCTTAAATGTCTTGGCCGGTTGGTGATAGTTATATCTCATCCCCTCCCCGCAGCTTAGAGACGCAACACTTTCCTCGACACAATGAGGTATTCCAAGCGTTGCTGCTACCTGTGCGCTCCCCAGTGATGGGAGGTATCCTGAAGGCATCTTACGAAACAGAAAGATTCTCGGAGATAGTAATTAATGATCCAAAACCAAAAGGGACAACTTGAGTTGCTGCTTGGATTAATTCTTCCATCTGCCCTGCCAGATCTTGGTATATCTGGATATCTTGTGACTTTCGTTTTCACTACCTTCTTCTTCTTCTTCTTACTACTACTACTACTACTACTACTACTACTACTATTATTATTATTATTATTATTCATATCAGAATGTTCCCATTGGTTCTTTTGCAAGCAAGCCACGAACCTCTTTGAGTTTTCTGCTCTTCTTCCAATAGTAGCAGCGTAATTTTCATTGATTCCATTTTATTGTCTTCTCGACTGTAAACTTGGGATCGTCTCCTGTAACCAATTTATTATTGATCGCCATGTCGTCCTCATATTACACAATTATAAAATGTCTTAAGAAAAAATCTTTTTCTGATTCTATCAATGTTTTTTTTAGTTGCCGATTTAAAAAAATTTTTTTTTAATTTTTCATTCGTTCAATCTCAAAAAATGTAATTCTCATTGATTTTTTTTATAAAGCAACTTAAGTAATTTTTAAATTAAGTCTCCGTTATTTTTTAACTTTATTTTCTAAATCACTTTGTCTTTTGCAAATTTCTTGTAATTTCTGGCTGCCATGTTTGTTTTATTTTTTTCCTTTTCAGTTACTCATTCAATATTTGATCAAACGCCATTTTCTATACAAAGCGTCTGTTATCCCTTATTTTCTTTCCACATTCATCTCTGCTGTATAAGGATTTATGCATGGTAATTATTTTCCTCGGGTTGTTTTTAGTTCTCCTCTTGTCTAGGTTAAGAAGTATCTAGAATATTTTACGATATAGACTCCACATTGGTTTGCGTTTATACGTTTTATAAGATTTTTATGCTTTTCTCTGGTCGACAAAAAACTTTCATTTTTATTCTGGGACATACTTTCTTTTCCTTTTATCATCTTCCATTTTACTGGTTTCTTTTTTAGTATTCCATAATAGATGTTTTGTTTCTTTTTATGTGCCATGTCCTTTCAGGACGTAGTCGATCATGGCTCTCCATATTTTTCTATCCCTTGCTGCTCTCAACAAGTTCCTTCTCTCTGCTTTCTCCCCCAGACCACGTTCTGATATCCACTTGCTTAAGTCCGCCAGGTATGTCAGGCATTGTTTTCCCTTGTCTCTCTTTCCCTCTATTCGACCCGTGAGTATCAGATTCTACAGGCCCTCCTTCCTCATAATGTGTCCCAAAAACTTCAGCTGCCTCTTCCTGATGTTAAGCCTGAGCCTCCTCTTGTTTGCATCCTCTCCGAGACCTCATTGTTGGTCAACACGCTCGGTCCACGAAATCCTCAGCATCCTTCTGTAGTACATTTCCGTCACCTCGGGTTTCTTCTTCATCTTTGAGGAAATCGTTCAGCATTCGCTGCCGTAAAGAAGGACAGATGTCACGTAACAGCTCAGTAACCATTTCTTTGTTGCCAAAGAAATCCTCCTGTCTCGTAGTACTCTGCCCAGCTTTTAGAATGCGTCCTTGGCCATCCCAATATGTCTATGGATCTCAGTGTCGCATTTACCGCCTTCTGTCAAGACGCTTCCCAGATCTTTAAACTTCCGCGTCTGCTTGATTCTAGTGTTCCCGACCTGCAAATCGCTTTTTGGGCTCATCCTCTTAAAGATGACCATGCATTCCGTCTTCTTATGATTGGTACTTTCTTCTCACTCTCCGTCGCTATCTTCTGTAGGAGATTTTGTAGTTTCTTTTCCGTGTCTGCTATCACTACTGTGTCTTTCCTCATTATGTGTCCCAGAAACTTCAGCTGCCTCTTCCTGATGTTAAGTATAAGTCTCCTCCTTGTTTGCAACCTCTCTAAGATTTCATGGTTGCTCACACACTCAGTCTATATCCTTAGCATCCTTCTGTAGAGCAACATCTCCGTCGCCTCGAGTCTCTTCTTCATCTTCGAGGAAATCGTCCAACATTCGCTGCCGTAAAGAAGGACAGATTTCACGTCACAGTTCAGTATTCTTTTCGTTGTTACCAAAGATATCCTCCTGTCTTGAAGTACTCTCCCCAGTTTTTGGAATATTTCCTTAGCCATCCCAATATGTCTATGGATCTCAGTGTCGCATTTACCGCCTTCTGTCAAGACGCTTCCCAGATCTTTAAACTTCCGCGTCTGCTTGATTCTAGTGTTCCCGACCTGCAAATCGCATTTCGGGCTCATCCTCTTAAAGATGACCATGCATTCCGTCTTCTTATGATTGGTACTTTCTTCTCACTCTCCGTTGCTATCTTCTGTAGGAGATTTTGTAGTTTCTTTTCCGTGTCTGTGTGCTCATTCTTCTCTCTGTCCTTGTTTTATTTTGTGCCTCACTTACTTTGCTAATAACTAGAGATTGTTGAGAGAGTCCTGAGAGGAATCTTCAATATTATCGGCCGTGCTTCAACCACTTCCCCATCACTTGGACGTAGCTTCCTTGTATCTTTTCTATAAATAGTTTCATGGCAAGTGTCTTGATGAATTTGTCTCCTTAGTAATTCGACTTCATGATTTTAAGCGCAGTACAAGATGGCAAATTGATCTGATCATTTCACAAATGAAATTGTTAGAGGTAACCGTAAGTTTTATGCTAATAGTTTCTTCTTTCGCACTTCTCCCTTGTGGGCCTTTCTTTCCTCCTCCTGCTTTCCCGTCAACTACGATCTTCGAAAATTTAAATGCAATATCAATCGTCATCTTTTGTCGAATTGAATCCAGTTCTTTTATTGCCCTTTCCCCTCCGTCACATTTTCTCTGTTTCCTTTACTCTCAGTAACCCCCTTCGGTCTTAGTGGCTTTATCGTCTTCATTGGGGGTGGGGAGAAATTATTAAAAATATACTAAATATATCTTGATGAGGTCTATAGTAATTTTCCTTCCTTTAATGATATTTTTTATTCTCACTTTTGTTAACTATCTCAAAATTTCACCCAAAAAATGGTTCAGGGTTCTTGAAGTGAAAGTATCGTTCTTCAAATGCCATGTCCTTCCTTTGATAACGATATACTGATAGCGCAAAAGTTATCAACGGGGAAAGTGAAGTCGGCCTGCCGAGTTCAAATCTCTGTCTGGTCTGTTGTGTTCATTTTCAAACTATTGCCCATGGGAAATGGACTTCTTCCTCCAGCTATGGATTAAATAACACGATTTTTTGGTGGGCATAATTCTAAGAGCAGGAAACCTTTGAATTCCAAATCTTAGAGAAGGCAACAGGAAACTAATCTATTTCATTTTTGTTATCATTTCACCCCAAGCAAGACGATAAAGTCACTAAGAAACAAAGGGTTACCGAGTGTGAAGAATATTTTACCGAGTATATATATATATATATATATATATATATATATATATACTATAATTGTTTTTTTTATATATATAATCATCGCAACACCAGAGTTCCCATGTTTCAAAACTGAAACTTCAATTCAAATTCAATCATAAAAAGTAAACTTAAAATACAAAGTTCCATTCCATTATCAAGCGATGCTAAGAATAACTTTTAGAAGTTGATTTACTTAATTTATAAGTCCAGACAAATTTGATATTTTGAGATGTTGGGGTTAAGAAAAATTCCATCTTTTTTATTTTAGGGGTGTTTAAGATTATAACTTATTTAGAAAACGCATGTATCTAATCTATTGTTGCTATCAAGTCGATCAAGTCAAGATGGTGGCTGGGGTATCTGTCTATTGACACAAACTTCCTTTATTTTCAAGTTGAAATTTATGGTAGTGTCTATGTTCCAACAAACTGTCTGGGTTTCAATAGCAATACATTTGGCATTTTTATTTTAAATTTTTTATTGAATTTTGATTTTTATATAAATTTCAATTACGATTTTTTCAAAAGGGGCATTCAGATATTTAATCACATTTTTAATATTTATATTTTTATTCGTACCGACTTAAGATATTATATTTGATTTATTAATTGAGTACATATATGGTAATGTTAAAATTAATGTATTAGAATCTAATTATGTATTCATAAACTATTTTATTTATGATCAGATATAAATGTTAGTTTCATTTTTTTTTAAAATAGCTATTACATAAGGAAAAAAATTGTCAATGTCTACAAAAACTCGCTATTTCTTTTCTTTGATTTAATAATTTTTTATTTTTCAGAAACTTAATAATATTTAACTTTTTATGTATGCGTAAAGACATTTAAAGATCTACAAGTTCTTGTTTTTTTTATTCATTTCAATTTTACTGTTGGTGTTTTATTGGTTTCTTTTAAATGCCAGAAATATTTAGATAAGGATGTGTGGTGGCGGTATTTAGTATTATTGAAGGAACTTTGGTGTTAGTTCCATCTTAATTTAAATTCATTCTTTGTACATCCTACATAGACTCTAACATCATTAGGATTCTCAATAGATTAGATATTGCATTAATAAAAAATCCGTAGTTTATCAATGCAATATCAAGAATTTCTACATCATTTCTTCTTCTTCTTACCATGTCCCTTCAATACAAAGGTGATCATAGCACTCCACAGCTTCCTATTCTTTTAACTCTAAGCAGTGTTTATCCGCTTATCTCTAATCTCTATATTCGCTGTTGCTTCAAGGCTCTCTTTATCTGTGGGAAAATAATCCAGAATTCATTCTCGTTTACGACGATTGATGTTATGTAGCAGTTCAACACTCTTTGCTTTGTTTCTGGTGAAATAATTTCCGATCGTCAAAGTGTTGAATCTTTCTTTTTATTAACCGATACAATAACATTACAATTCCGATGAAACTGCGATATCAAATTTATCACAAACTTTTGTCAAGATACTCCAATGTTTTGAACAATGTCTCCTTTTATATTGGCTCCAATTATATATTGTCTCTCTACTGTCAAATTTACTTTTCACTTCTTATAGCGTTTCATATTAAATTAACTACACGTTCTTTCATTTTTAATATATTAAACATTCTAAAACACAAATTTAATTTCTCCTGTCAAAAGAATTTTGACATATATCTATGCTATTGTTAGCTTTTTCTTATATCTTTTAATTTTTCAGGATTTTATTCTGTGAAATACCATTATGCCATCGCCCTGCCTTCTTTCTATTCTTCAAATAGAAATCTTCAGCACTCTAATAGGTAGTAAAGCCTCACAGATTTCTTTTAGAATGTTCCATGCCAAAAGCAGGCATTTTAAATGCCTTTAATTGCTTGTGATTTCTTAATCCCCTTTTGCTGACAAAATTTATTGCCTTTCGTCGTCTATTCTGTAATCTTTGCTTTCATTGGTTATTTGCCAATGATTGGCGGCGATTCTTTCATGCCTAGATGAAAATCTTTTCAACCGGAGTTCATTATTTCAGTAAGTTCATTCAGTACGTTTACTTGGAATGCACATAACTTTATCTTTATTTAATGTTTTCTTTGCACCGTGAAGTCAATTCAATATTTTAGATTCTACTGTTTATGTATATTTCATTCTGTATTCCCATATTTTGCTCAAGAATCGTTTCGTTCTGGATTTGTCCGGTTTCCTAAATTTTTCTCTATTTCATTTCCGATAATTTGTTTTTTTTTTATTTTAGTGTTCAACTTCGTTTTCTTGATATTTTTAGTCTACCTTTCGTGGCTAATATTTGAATTCCTCCAGTAGATTAATGTACAGCTATTAATTTATATTCCTCCAGTGCATTAATGTATAAGTATTCATTTATATTCCTCCAGTACATTAATGTTTAAGTATTAATTTATATTCCTCCAGTGCATTAATGTATAAGTATTCATTTATATTACTCCAGTACATTAATGATAAGTATTAATTTATATTCCTCCAGTGCATTAATGTATAAGTATTCATTTATATTACTCCAGTACATTAATGATAAGTATTAATTTATATTCCTCCAGTACATTAATATATAAGTATTCATTTATATTCCCCCAGTAGATTACTGTATAAGTATTCTTTTATATTCCCCCAGTACATTAACGTATACGTATTCATTTATATCCTCCACTACACTAATGCCTAAGTATTAATTTATATTTTTCCAGTACATTAATGTATGAGTATTCATTTATATTCCTCCAGTGCATTAATGTATAAGTATTCATTTATATCCCTCCAGTACATTAATGTATAAGTATTCATTTCTGTTGCTTTGTATACTTGTAACAATTGTTTTCTTATGACCTATTGCAATTTTTACACTGATTTTAAATATTTTCACTTTTTCAGTCTGATATCCCATCCGGATTTAGCATCTTTTATTGTTCTTTATATCTTTTTTTGTAGAAATCAAAACCGTTAATAATTATAGTATTTAACGGCTTAAAAACGCGCATACATATTAAATGCACTTCTACTTTGTCAGGGCATATTCAGGAAAATGATTCTAGAGTATTTAGGCAGATACAGACGGTTGCGAAGGAAGGCGAGAAGAAAGGACTAAGTATAAACTACAAGAATACAGAATGCATGGCCATCAGTAAAAGGTGAGCCCAAAACACAAATTACAAATCAGGGATACTAAAATCAAACATGTGCAGAAATTTAAATATTTTGGAAGTGTTCTAACAGAGAACAGAATGTGCGACACTGAAATCCTAAGACGTAATGGGATGACCAAAGATGCATTCCAAAAGCTAAGCAGAGTATTAAGAGACAGAAAAATTTCGTTAGAAACAAAGAAAAGGGTATTGAACTGTTCCGTGCTATCTATCGCTCTGTATGGCAGAAAAATCGCCTAAAAGATGAATAAGAGATTTAAAGCAACAAAAATGTGGTTCTACAGAAGGATGCTGAGGATACCACGAACTGAATGTGTGAGAACAACGAGGTTTTGGAGAAAATAGAAACAAGAATAAACTTATACTTAACATCAGGAAGAGATAATTGAAATTTGTGGGGGGTAGCACGTAATGAGGAAGAAGGGATTGGAGAATCTGATACTCATGGGGCAGATTAACGCAATGAGGAACAGAGGAAGGCAGCGTGTAAGATATTTGATGAGCTTGAGTAAATAGATATCTGAACAAGCTTTTGGATCTATTAAGAGCTACAAGAGACAGGAAGATATGAAGGGCCATGATCGCCTATCAGCACAGTACAAAATATTACAAAATCTTTTTAACTAAATCAGAATACACTACTGTATATAAAAAGCAAGTTAGCAATACAGCGGAACATAAAACAAACTCACCTCTTCACTAGTTATTCTTCATTGGCTGTTTCGAACGATGGTCCTATTTCTCCGTGACCCTCTTACCTTATTGTTATGGGATCTTACCCATAATAATTATAATAATGGACTATTCCATACTTAATAAATACTGCGCCTGAGTCAGAAGAAGGGGAGCCAGTCGTTCACCTCTGAACTGACTGTTCGGTTCAACTCAAATTCCCACGTTAAAAGGCCTTGTGCCACATGACACCCTCGTGGGGGTGACTGAATATTGTCAGTCGTTCACCTCTGAACTGACTGTTCGGTTCAACTCTTCCTACGGGCGGGGAGGAACCCGAAGGAGGCTACGCCGAAGGGCGGAGTCTCCTTCGGGGAGGTAAAATCGGCCCAGAACCCGTTTATACGGGTTCAAATAACTATTTTTTGCCGAGCCTAATGGCTCGGGAATGCCCACGTAAAAAAGGCCTTGTGCCACATGACACCCTTGAATATTGTCAGTCGTTCACCTCTGAACTGACTGTTCGGTTCAACTCTCTTCCTACGGGCGGGAGGAACCCGAAGGAGGCTACGCCGAAGGGCGGAGTCTCCTTCGGGAGGTTAAACTCGGCCCAGAACCCGTTTATGCGGGTTCAAATGGGCTATTTTTGGCCGAGCCTAATGGCTCGGGAATGCCCACGTTAAAAGGCCTTTGTGCCACATGACACCCTCGTGGGGGGTGACTGAATATTGTCAGTCGTTCACCTCTGAACTGATTCGGTTCAACTCTCTTCCTACGGGCGAGGAACCCGAAGGAGGCTACGCTGAAGGGCGGAGTCTCTTCGGGAGGTAAAATGGCCCAGAACCCGTTTATACGGGTTCAAATGGGTTATTTTTTGGCCGAGCCTAATGGCTCGGGAATGCCCACGTTAAAAAGGCCTTGTGCACATGACACCCTCGTGGGGGTGATGAATATTGTCAGTCGTTCACCTCTGAACTGACTGCACGGTTAAACTCTCTTCCTACGGGCGGGAGGAACCTGAAGGAGGCTACGCCGAAGGGTGGAGTCTCCTTCGGGAGGTAAAATTGGCCCTGAACCCGTTTATACGGGTTCAAATGGAGTTTTTTTGGCCGAGTTTAATGGCCTGGGAATGCCCAAATTAAAAAAGGCCTTGTGCCACATGACACCCTCGTGGGGGGTGACTGAATATTGTCAGTCGTTCACCTCTGAACTGACTGAAATTGGTTCAACTCTCTTCCTACGGGCGAGAGGAACCTGAAGGAGGCTACGCCGAAGGGCGGTCTCCTTCAGGGGGTAAACTCGGCCCAGAACCCGTTTATACGGGTTCAAATGGGCTATTTTTTGGCCGAGCCTAATGGCTCGGGAATGCCCACGTTAAAAAGGCCTTTGTGCACATGACACCCTCGTGGGGGGCGTGACTGAATATTGTCAGTCGTTCACCTCTGAACTGACTGCACGGTTAAACTCTCTTCCTACGGGCGGGGAGGAACCCGAAGGAGGCTACGCCGAAGGGCGGAGTCTCCTTCGGGGAGGTTAATCTGGCCCAGAACCCGTTTATACGGGTTCAAATGGGCTATTTTTTTTGGCCGAGCCTAATGGCTCGGAAATTCCACGTTAAAAAGGCCTTTGTGCCATGACACCCTCGTGGGGGTGACTGAATATCGTCAGTCGTTCACCTCTGAACTGACTGTTCGGTTTAACTCTCTTCCTACGGGCGGGAGGAACCCGAAGGAGGCTACGCCGAAGGGCGGAGTCTCCTACGGGAGGTAAAACCGGCCCTGAACCGGTTTATACGGGTTCAAATGGGCTATTTTTTTGGCCGAGCCTAATGGCTCGGGAATGCCCACGTTAAAAAGGCCTTTGTGCACATGACACCCTCGTGGGGGTGACTGAATATCGTCAGTCGTTCACCTCTGAACTGACTGCACGGTTAAACTCTCTTCCTACGGGTGGGAGGAACCCGAAGGAGGCTACGCCGAAGGGTGGAGTCTCCTTCGGGGAGGTTAAACCGGCCCAGAACCCGTTTATACGGGTTCAAATGGGCTATTTTTTGCCGAGCCTAATGGATCGGGAATGCCCACGTTAAAAGGCTTTGTGCTACATGACACCCTCGTGGGGGTGACTGAATATCGTCAGTCGTTCACTTTCTGAGCGACTGTTCGGTTAAACTCTCTTCCTACGGGCGCGGGAGGAACCCGAAGGAGGCTACGCCGAAGGGTGGAGTCTCCTTCGGGGAGGTAAATCGGCCCTGAACCCGTTTATACGGGTTCAAATATTTTGGCCGAGCCTAATGGGGAATGCCCACCCTAAAAAGGCCTTGTGCCACATGACACACCCCTCGTGGGTGGTGACTGAATATCGTCAGTCGCTCACTTTCTGTGCGACGGTTCGGTTCAACTCTCTGTCTACGGACGGAGAGGAACCCGAAGGAGGCTACGCCGAAGGGCGGAGTCTCCTTCGGGAGGTAAATCGCCCCCTGAACCCGTTTATACGGGTTCAAATTGGGCTATTTTTTGGCCGAGCCTAATGGCTCGGAAATGCCCACGTTAAAAAGGCCTTGTGCCACATGACGCCCCGTGGGGGACGACTAAATATAGTCAGTCGCTCACTTTTGAACCGACTGCACGGTTAAACTCTCTTCCTACGGGGGAGGAACCCGAAGGAGGCTACGCCAAAGGGCGGAGTCTCCTTCGGGCCCAGAACCCGTTTATACGGGTTCAAATGGGCTATTTTTTTTGAGCCTAATGGCTCGGGAATGCCCACGTTAAAAAGGCCTTGTGCCACATGACACCCTCGTGGGGGGGGGGGTGACTGAATATCGTCAGTCGCTCACTTTCTGAACGACGGAACGGTTGACCTCTCTGTCACCGGACGGAGAGGAACCCGAAGGAGGCTACGCCGAAGGGCGGAGTCTCCTTCGAGGAGGTAAAACCGGCCCTGAACCCGTTTATACGGGTTCAAATGGGCTATTTTTTGGCCGAGCCTAATGGCTCGGGAATGCCCACGTTAAAAAGGCCTTGTGCCACATGACGCCCTCGTGGGGGGACGACTAAATATAGTCAGTCGCTCACTTTTGAACCGACTGCACGGTTAAACTCTCTTCCTACGGCGGGAGGAACGAAGGAGGCTACGCCAAAGGGCGGAGTCTCCTTCGGGAGGTCATCGGCCCAGAACCCGTTTATACGGGTTCAAATGGGTATTTATTTTTTGGCCGAGCCTAATGGCTCGGGAATGCCCACGTTAAAAAAGGCCTTGTGCCACATGACACCCTCGTGGGGGGGTGACTGAATATCGTCAGTCGCTCACTTTCTGAACGACGGAACGGTTGACCTCTCTGTCACCGGACGAGAGGAACGAAGGAAGGAGGCTACGCCGAAGGGCGGAGTCTCCTTCGAGGAGGTAAACCGGCCCTGAACCCGTTTATACGGGGGTTCAAATGGGCGAGCCTAATGGCTCGGGAATGCCCACGTTAAAAAGGACTTGTGCCACATGACACCCTCGTGGGGGGTGACTGAATATTGTCATTCGCTCACTTTCTGAGCGACTGTTCGGTTCTACTCTCTTCCTACGGGCGGAGGAACCTGAAGGAGGCTACGCCGAAGGGCGGAGTCTTTGCGGGAGGTAAAACCGGCCCTGAACCCTTTATGCGGGTTCAAATGGGCTATTTTTTGGCCGAGCCTAATGGCTTGGGAATTGCCCACGTTAAAAAGGCCTTGTGCCACATGACACCCTCGTGGGGGGGGGTGACTGAATATCGTCATTCACTCAACTCTTGAGCGACTGTTCGGTTCAACTCTCTGTCTACGGACGGAGAGGAACCCGAAGGAGGCTACGCCGAAGGGCGGAGTCTCCTTCGGGGAGGTTAAACCGGCCCTGAACCCTTTTATGCTGGTTCAAACGGGCATATTTTTGGGCCGAGTGCACGGGCTCGGGAAAACCACAATAAACAACCGACCTTGTGTCACATGTTGCCCCAGTGGGGGGACTGAATACTGTCAGTCGCTCAACTCTTGAACGACAGATCGGTTGAACTCTCTGCCTTCGGCGGGGAGGAACCCGAAAGAGGCTACGCGGAAGGGCGGATCTTTTCGGGAGGAAAACCGACCCTGAACCCGTTTATACGGGATCAATGGGCATATTTTTGTCCGAGACCAAGGGCTCGGAGAGCCCACGTTAAAAAGGCCTTGTGCCACATGACGCCCTCGTTGGG
This sequence comes from Acanthosepion pharaonis, assembly GCA_903632075.3. Taxonomy (NCBI): domain Eukaryota; kingdom Metazoa; phylum Mollusca; class Cephalopoda; order Sepiida; family Sepiidae; genus Acanthosepion; species Acanthosepion pharaonis. The sequence continues at coordinate 1,766,275 of CAHIKZ030005479.1, forward strand.
TGGGCGGGTGACTGAATATCTTCAGTAGTTCAAGTCGAGTCAGTAGTTCAAGTCAAGTCAAGAGTCGAGTCAGAGGCAGTCCGAAACAGAGTCGCTTTCAGACAATTACTACAAGACATTGGAATAGTGATACTGGTCGAAACTACATTGTTCTCTCTACTAAACCTGATTGTTCATACTAACACTTCTACTTATCTGTATATATTCCTGTTTGTAATATATCTGTGTTATTCCATACTTGTGTTCGAGTTCTTCTTTATTACTTCTACCTTGGACTATCACCGTGGTACAAGGAACCGGACCATAACACTTATGATATCTTTTTCAAGGTAGTTTTACTTCTACCGCTATATTTTCTTTCAGTGACATCTCTTTCTTCTGTAATTTCCAGTTTTTTAATGACAGGAATGTGTTTAAATATGATAGATCAACTCCTATCAAGAAATATTGTTGGCACTTGCTTATACTCATTCTGAAGTCATCATTAGCATTCATATAGATTTATTTTGACCTTTGTGCGAAGGTTCTTGAAATAGGTATGAATCTAGCACTCTTTTGCTTAGCCGGTTATCATACGTTGTGGACTGGCGCTTCAGAATCACAAACGACTGTACCAAATAACCGAAACCACATCTCTTGAGGACTACCAACAACAGCAACAACTAAAGTGGATAGCAGATGTAAAAGAAATAATGACATAATCAAGATGTTGATATTCAACACGACTTCAAAGAAAAGGTTGGAATACTGTTTAGTGTCAAAGATCAGTGTTGTAACTGTTCATCCTGTCGAGAATCAAAATCGCGCTTCTGTCTAAGATCACTCTATTACTGTCAATGATCAGTGTTGTAACTGTGTGTTGTATCTCTGCGTCCAGCTTGAATCAAACTAACACTCCTGCCTTGGATCACTGTTCACTGTGAATGATCTGTGGTGTATCTGTGCATTATGAAAGTCGTAATACACATGTATCTATTTAAACCAACAAAACAACTGCCTTGAAATTTAATCATCATCGCCGTCGAATTTTCTTTTCTCTTAATTTTTCCATATTTTTTCGAATTCAGCCGCATTTCTTGTCGCCCGCTGTCAACTGACAAGATCTGCACTTATTTATCCGTCTTCTTTGTTAAGAAGATGAAATCAAAATGAAAATAAGAATAGCCAGAAAGAGAATTATAAAAATCAGAAAATGAATCAAAAGAACAAACGACATGAGAACAAATAGAATTACTATCATCAGAATAATAACAAGAGAAGGAAGAAACAATCCAAATTATGCTTCCGGTGAACACCATAATAAGGACCAAAATGGCGGAAACAGAACAATATGGCTGCGTAGTAAACAATACTGCACTGATTATTTTTAATGTTTATTTATATTTGCAATTATTCTCTCTCTGTCTTTGTATGTTTGTGTGTGCACTTTAGTTTGGACATCATCGAATAGCCTGGAAAAGCACTAAAGGAACTGATCGATGGAATTTTGTGAATTGATTATTGGTTCGATTCGGTGCTATGAATGAAAGGAAGATGTTTCAATTTTTTTCTAAACGTATAAATTTAGCAAATGGAAATACATGCAAAAATTGTCGAACACCATAACTAGTTTTGTTATAGGAGTTTACGTATTTACAGTTTTATTTTAGTAAGTCATTCGCAGGGCATTTCTCTTATTAATACAATCAGTTCCAATGCATTTCTTTTTTCCTTTAAATCATTAACAATGTATTTCTCTGGCATAGCACATTATTTCCATTGACTTTCTCGTGACTATTAAATAATTTTCCATACATTTCTCTTGTCGATTCAATCATTCGCAATGCACTTTGTTTGTCTATTAAATAGTTTCCAATAGATTTCTCTTACATATTAAATAATTTCCAGGGATTTTATTTTGTCTATTAATTTCAGTGAATCTGTCTATTCGATCATTACAAATTAATTTCTCTGAATAATTAAAACAATTTCAGTGCATTTCGCTTGCCGGATAAATTAATGCCCTTCAATTATAATTAATTTATTTTGTATTGCTACATTAAATTATTAAGAGTATATATTTGCATATATATATATATATATATATATATATATATATATATATATATATATATATATATATATGTTTATTAGTTATTCTGTGTGTATGTTCCCTTTAGACATTCTAGATTATTTCCCTTTAGCGACCGATTATTTTCATGAAAATATACGAAATATATATATATATATTTCGATGTATCTGAAACTTTTTAATTTTCCTATTCATACATGTTCGTACCTATATAATTTTTTTTTCTAAAAATCATCGTTATTGACTTTGCGCATGACCAAAATCGTTAACAGTTTAGTCACAAAGGCAAAACTTTACTTAGGACACAAACAATTATTTTTCTTAACCATCCTAACCCTGAAGGTGATAATGTGAACATATCGAAAGTACTCGGAAAAATAAATAAAACCATGGTGCCTTCCTTGCACTCTTTAATTATGAAACAACAAAGCTTATAAGTGATTACGAAAGAATCTTTTTAAAAATAAACACATGTCTAAATTGTTTAATCAGACATGTTTAAATGAAAATATACAGTCAAAATACACGAAATTTGAATATCTGCAACTTCCTCATCATTATTTTCTTGCCCTTTCTTTTGTTCTTTCTTTCTTTCTTTTTTCTTCTTCTTCTTCTTCTTCTTCTTCTTCTTCTTCTTTATATGTTTAAATCTTTAAGCTCCTACTTTATTTTATTTCTTCACTCCTCTGAGTTGGCAAGACCCACAAGCAAGTATCTGTGGGTCGAAATAGCTATTCTAATAGGGTGATTTTGGATTCCTATCTATGTAATTTATATATGCTCTGTTATAATAAATACATTGAACTGTCTTTTGTGGATCAGTTTTAATATTTGATATTATTAGGATTCGCTTGGATTTATAACAACGAATTATTAGTAGTATATATATATATATATATATATATATATATATATATATATATATATAAATATATATAGATAGATAATATTAGTGGAAAAATATATATACATATGAAAAATATATCTAAAAATTCCTATACATGTATATTTTCAGAAAAAAATTTTCCAAGAGGAAGGATCCAGGTAGAACTCAATGTCTAGGACAGAGTAAGGATATATAAAAATATATATATATATATATATATATATATATATATATATATATATATATATATATATATTCTAAAATTATAACACAAACATGGTATAACATCACTACAAAATAGCCATTTTGTTTCAAAACCTCTGTGTCTTCAACACCATCACTTGAGAAACCACCAGAAGTGTTGAAACAAAATGGCTATTTTTGTACAGATGTTATAATATGTTTATGTTATAATTTTGAATAAATAATATTTTCTCTACTCTGTATTGAGCACTCCTATACATATAATTTTATTATATATATATATATATATATATATATATATATATATATATATATATAATAATAATAAAGTTATTGGTAATCCGTATGGAATTTCCAAGAGGATATAGATTTGTTGAGATCTCTATGTCAAAAGACAGACCAAAAATATTGTTTTATATTTTTTATTTTAAATAGATATTTTTACGTTTAAATTAAATTCTTTAGCTTGGTTCTAATATTATTTTAACATTTTTTGAATGTTCTTAGCCAACCACTATTGTTAAATATACACTTTTTAAGTTCAATACTTACATGTCAAAATCTT
>CAHIKZ030005479.1:1775000-1815000 GCA_903632075.3 Acanthosepion pharaonis
TAAAAATTAAAAAAAATTCTTGAAGATTTCATTTTAGTTTTAATTGAAAGGTAAATGATTAAATTTATTATTTCCATTAAATAAAATATCCTGGTATATTTTAGATAGAAATTATATAGATTGGAATGTCAAATTTAATTTCGATTTCTTAAAATTTTCTTAAAGGCGGCCATTTCTTATTTTTAAGAAATTTGTAAAAACAACAAATTTATCGATTTTTAAATTCTTCCAAAAATGTATTTGAGTAAAATTAGAAAATTTTAAGTTAAATTAATCTGATTTCTAAATAAATGTTACTTACTTATAGCATAAAAAATTAATATACAACTATTTATTTAATGATTGGTTCTGTTTATCATAGCTTATCATATGAGGCGATAATGGAGGGCTGATTGGGTGACGAAGCTATGACAGCGAGTATGGCTGGCTAGAGTTGATATAAAATTTACGAACATTTTTTTTTTTTCTTTTTTTGGTTTTTAACAACTTAGTAATTTTTACAAATGAACATATTTTCCGCAATTATCTAATAATTTATTGACATTTATTTACCTTTCGAAGATACTTTAAGCAAAAATAAAAAAAATAAATTTAAAATACTTAATTAAAATTAAATTAATTTCTATGTTTTTACATAGAAATTAATTTAAGAAAATTTTATAACGTTTTTATAGACAAAACTCTTAGATCACGTGATCTTTTCATAATAATATCGCGTTTAGACTTTCATAGATGAAAATAAGGAACAAATTAAGTAAAAAAATAAGAAATAAAGAATTATTTTAAAAATAGAATTGGGTAACTACGCTTAGTAATCTTTTCAATTTTGGATTCGTAAATTTCTTTTCCCTTTAATTACTATATCATATCCAGGAAATATCCCAATACAGATTTTTACACAATTTGTTAAAAATTATTATAATGAAAATTAAAAAAAATTTTTTTTAAATTCTTGTAAAAATTTATTATTCATCGGAAAATTGTATTTCTTCAGACAATAATGTCCTTAATATATCTTATTTACAAAAACAATTAAAAGGTTAAATTAAATAATGTCATAGTTTTATTGCGTTCATTATTTTTCAATTCAGAGCAGATTTTAAGTAAGAACAGTGCAAGTTTAAAAAAAAAGTTTAGGCAATTTACATACGAGTTACATTTTTAACGAATAAAAAAAATCAGGACATAGAAAGTTTTTTTGTGAAATTTCATGAAATTAAGTAAGTTTCGATTGCGGTGGGGGGTGTTAACATATGCAAAAAAATTATCAAAATTTTTTAAAAAAATTTCAAAAATGATTTCATTCATTTGTGAATAAGATCTGAAAGTTTCATTAAAATCAGACAATTATTTGATTTTTACAAGAATTTCTAAATCAATGTTTCCATCCGAAGAAAGTATAAAAATATCAATGCAATTGTTATGCCATTGCGATGACGTAAATAAAACAATATTTAACGAAAATTTTGAACGTTTTAGAAAGGATTTAAAAATTTCAAAAAATAATGAAAAAATACTTTGGTCCTTCATATCTCTATCTATAAAAGGCAGGATGTGTGTGTGTGTGTGTGTGTGTGTGTGTGTGTGTGTAACGAATGTGCGGCCGCAATTTTCGACGGATTTGCACCAAAATTTACATGCACATGCTCCAAATTAGCGGGAAGGCCAACATCGACTTTGCATTTCCCAACATCCACCGATAGTGGAAATAAATCGATTTTTTCATGCTTCTACAGCAGTTTTCATGTAGCCTATATTCCTGCCACGAATAGGCAGGAAGATTCTATTGGCCAGCGTGAGAGCCAACAGCTGACTGACACGAATGTTAACTAGCATGCTAGCATGCAAAAAAAATCGATAGCTGCATTCGTCACAAGTGGGAAAAATTTAAATCTGCATGGCACTTTACTCCAATTGTCTCATTCGCTTGCTTCAACTCAACGTTGATTCTGATTCCGCAGAACTGGGTTGGGTGTGAAAAAGTATTTGTTGTTAACATTCTTTTTTCATTCGGTTTTTCCAGTTACCAGTCCTTTTTAAAGCTGATCGTTTTGTGTTCATTTTGTTTAGTTTCTTTTTTCGTAACAGATTTAATGTTTAGTATAGAGCTTAGAAAAAATTCGCAGTGTGAGATAGGCAAGAAGTAAGGCATGTAACAGCATCAGCACGGCAAAGGGCACTCTTTTAAAGGCAAGGAAGGTCAAAAATATTTTAAGTCAAGTGATAACGATTGCTGTATGAGTCGTACGAATTTTGAATCAAGCACGGGCAACGCCGGGCCATGCTGCTAGTTAATAATAACATAAACATTTTGACGATAATACTTTATTCTTATTAAGTTTGTGGCCTTTTTTATTACGCTATGCTTTTTTCCCACGAAAAAGTGTAAATACTAAGTTTATTGTCTATTACTTAGGACGCAAAGTCTCTTCAAATCGAGTCCTCGTGAGCACAGGGGGTCATTGGTAATTCTTTTAATACGGCATGAGAATCATAATCACTTTATTGGATCGATAGACAAATGTTTTATTCTTAGACGTTTACTTTTTATCTGTTTTAATCATCAGTCTGATGGTCACTTGGCATCGTTTTCGCTTTACAGATTGTTGCCAAGATTCACAGTCGGCACAAATACGATAGCCATGAACATCCAATTTTTCAAAAAGAAACTGTGTAAATTATGTACTTAGCGTTGAAATTGTGCTTAATTTTTAACCTTTAAATCCTCCGTAGACTTTATTTGTCATTGCTTTTAATTTTCAATTAGTAATTCAGAGAAAGTGCATACGTAACCGTAGAAATATATATATATATATATATATATATATATATATATATATATATATATAATCGAATGGATAAATATAGGTAAATATACGAGCAAGCGTTCGTATACAAATACATACACACACACACACATACACACACACACAAACACACACACACACACACAAACACACACATATATATATATATATATATATATATATATATATATATATATAGTGTAAGAAAAAACAGTACTCAATGTTAAATAACAGAGTTATTTAATATATTAAAATATATACAAAATACCTTACGTTGATTACACAACTCGGGGTTTCATGCTTTTCGTAATCTTCAGGTGTAAGTTTGGTGTGACACCCTTTGTTTAATATTTCTGATTGTAGCGATATATTTTATTGTTAGGATGGATTATTATTGTTGTTAAGTATTTAAATGAATTGTAGTTTAATTTTGAATTTGAATCTGAACCCAGATTACCATTTAAGATTGAAAAAAAAGATTAAAAATAAGAATTATAAATTTTAATTTTAAAACGGATGCTGTTATTAAAAACACTTTGAAGATCAAGGAGGGGGTAACTTTTTTTAATTTAAATCAAGAATCAAATTAATTAAACGTACAGTGATAAAATTATTATACAAAAAAAAAAGAAAACATAAATAAAATAAATAAATAAATAAAAATAATAATGATAATAATAAAAACAAAAGACCTTAATGATAGTAAGACTAAAAAAATAATAATAGCAATAATATTAATATGATAATGAAAATAATATAGCATAAATCCAGAATTTGAATTAGGCCAAAAAATAGTGTTACCTAACTTGATCTTTAAACACTTTCTTGTTTAAGTTTGCAGATGTTTCTTCGGTAAAGTATCATATATATATATATATATATATATGATAAAAATTATTACAAGGATTTGAGATAATTATAATTAAGTAATTCACCGAGTCTAGAAAAAACCTCAACAGAATGCAGAAACCACATGACGGATGTTTCGTCCTATATTTAGGACTCATCAGCAGTGGGCATACACTAGCAAGAATTGAAACCCGGACAATTACGTTATCAAGCAAACGTCATACCAACTATACAAACGGGCTTCGGCGACGACGAAGGTAGCGAATTAGACTCGATATAGCGCCGGTCGATCACATATTCTGTGGTGGAACTCATCCGAGTTTCTCCTTACCCATAGGACTGTGCCCCCACGAGCCACGACTACTATCACCAAGCCGCTCTATCGATATATATATTCGGTATAGTACCCCCACATACACATATACACATAAACCGTGTATTTCTGTCAAACCGTGTAATGAAGGTCGTCCTTAACGGATTCTCCTCCAGTTCCTTTCTCACGAACGCAGGTGCTCCTCAAGTCTCTATCCTGGGCCCTACTCTGTTCCTTATCTTCATTAACGATCTTCCCGATGCCATTAGTCCCTAAGCAGACGACACTATTATTTAGTCCTGCCTCAATAGCAAATCTGGTATCGCTGACAAAACTAACCTGGCCGTTAGTCTCGAAAAGGACCTCCAATCAGTTGCTGACTGGGGACAGAAAATGGCTGGTAAACTTTAATGCCTCAAAAACAAAACTGCTCTCTATTAGCCACCACAGTGCACCCTCCTTGTCTCTCATTAGAATGTCTGATGCTCAACTCCACGAGAGCATCTCTTTGTGAGATGGAACAAATACATTGAATGAATAACTACATCTATCGCAAGGAAATTTGGTCCTCTATGTCGCGCCAGAAGGTTTCTGTCGCCCGAGTCTATCCTTCAAATCTATAAATCAACCATTCGCCCTTGCATGGAATACTGATGTCATATATGGTCTGGTACCCCCGCTGTTTGTCTTGAGATCCTCAACAGAATCCAGAGACGGATATGCAATGTGACCGACCCTGATCTGTCATCACGTTTACAGGCGCTCTCTTACAGACGTGCCGTCGCTTCACTATGTCTTTTCTACAAATACTTTCACTGTAACTGCTCCGACGAATTACATTCGTTAGTTCCCGGTTAAATGTAGCCGTCTCTTCTACTGCAATAGCTTTATGTCTCGCACTTCCCGTCTGTGGAACTCCCTTCCTCTTACTTGCTTCTCTGTAACGCCTTGCGTGCTAGTAGCAAGCCCTCCTTGCTTTTTGGTGAAAATATATATATATATATATATATATATATATATATATATATATATATATATATATATATATATATATATATTTAAAGACATTTTATGTTTAACATTCATTTTATAGATACAAGTATTTTAGTAAATGCGCTGTTTATAATAAACAGTATTAAATAACATTTACCGGCCTGAATGTCCGAGAAATTTTCATAGAAAATATTCATCCTTTGACAGGATAAATAGAGCATTTACTGAAATACTTGTATCTATAAAAAGAATGTTAAACATAAAATGTCTTTAAATAATTGTTTGACTTTTGTCCATTTCAAAATATATATATATATATATATATATATATATATATATATATATATATATATATATATATATATATTATTAGTGTTTTTTCTTTTCTTGTGTTATTATAATTTTCTTTTCTGTATATAAATTATGAAATTGGCCGAATGTTCTGTATGTTCGAGAACTTTCGGCTATCCTTTTCGAATTATTTTATTTTTATTTTTTAACTGTATGTATGGAGAGTCTTATATATGTATCTAGTGGTATAGAAAGGATTTATTTTCAAAACACGGTCAGCACAATATGGCCCTGTTGATAATTGATGTTATGGAGTGTTGGTTTTTTCATTTTTATTAATAAAGACGCATAGAGCCCGTGTTCAAATTTCATCATTGTCAATTTGTCTGGAACGTGACTTCTTGGTGTTCTCGGTCAGGGGAGTTGATCCAGGAACGTTCTTGAAAACCTTAACTCCACAGGTGGACCCAAGCCTTGTGGGTGAAATTGGGTAGACAAAACTATTTGAGAGCCGTCAATAGTTGTGCTGGTCATCGTGACCGGAGGCTTGAACGTTCTGGCCTTGGTCAGACTGTTGATCACGCTAGATAATGTACCCTCCCCAGACAGTGTAACAAAGGTCCGTTCGGCATTCGTCGTCGTCGTCGACGTAGGCCTGTGTCTGTCAGGGTTGACTATGGGTAGCATCCTAGTTGTAGTCTTGGCTGCGGCATCGATGTCTGTGACTGTAGAGGCCGATGCTGGAGTGACAATCTCCGTTGCAGAGGTCGCATGTGTGTTCTGTCTCTGGTCTGTTGGAGCTGTCACTTTGCTTTCTACGGGTCCGCCTTTCCGTGGCGACTTGTGTCAGCTTCTCCTCCCCTGACTTGAGGTGTTTTGTCAGGTTTCCTCTCCATTTGGATCGTATGGCTTCAAGGCTCTCCCAGGACTCTGTGTTGATGTTAACAGCTTTCATATCGCGCCTCAAGACATTGCGGTACCGCATCTGTGGCCACCCGGTGGTCTGATTCCAGAGGCCAGCTCTCCATACAGGTCTTTAGGGATGCGGCCATCTGGCATGCGGTGGACGTGGCCTAACCAACGGAATCTGCGCTGACTGAGCGATGTGAACATGCTGGGCAAACCTGCTCGAAACAGAACCTCAGTGTTGAGCATCTTATCTTGCGACGCTATTCCCAGGATGCGGTGAATGCTTCTCATGTGAAAGGCGCTCAGACGCCTTTCTTGCCTGGCGTACGTTGTCCAAGTCTCGCTTCCATATAGCAGTGTGACGATGACACAGGCGTTGTCCGCTCAGCATAGTTGCAGTATAATGCACAGGTTGGATCTGCGTGTGTTGAACAAGCACAAATGTGTCTCAACCTGCGTCTGCAACAAGGATTGACCAGCTGACCTAGTACAAGCGGCCATCTAGTATCCTCATCTTGATTATTATAATCACATCGTTTCGGCAGTGGTACCCTCCGGTACTTCTTCAGGTGTCTGTTGTACTCGGTGAATATCTTCAAACCGAACACTTGTTATCATTCGGCTTTCCATTCTTACGGGAAATCAGTTAATAATCACCAGTCGATGTCACCTTTGTGTCGCCTGTTCGTTTTCACACTGAACAATAAGACATTTCTGCAAACCGAACCTGGGATTGAACACATATATGCCAGCTCTTTCACACACACAAACCGTTGCAAGCCTATCACTAATCTATTTCCATGGCAAGTGTTCCATCAGTTATAGCTACGATTCGCATACCACCTCAACGGAGTCGAATTATTCTCATTTCCCTTCGTATTCCATTAGGAAGAAGGAAGCGTAACATGACGAGCTTCTTCTCCGATACCGTTACGTCATGGATCAAACTCCCGAGTGGATGTTTCCCCGTCATTCAGCAGCCCCTGGATTGAATGGTCTTTGTATTGGGTGATCATTTAGTAAAACAAAACAAACAAACAAAAACTTTAATCCGCTTTTACTAAGATTTCTGTCCGCCGGTTTCTGAAAGATTAACATTTGCCATATTCACTTGATAATAACAGAGAAAAAAATTAAGCCAATGGCGACATAAAAATAATAATTGTTTTTAATAAAATTAAAAGAATTTAAGTCGTACAATATTTTATTCTCTATTTATACAAATATCCATCCAATCTTTCTTACTGTAATCGCTGGTTTTTACTATTACGCAAATAAGCCCCGGTTTCCGTACGATCATCAAAGTTAAGCGACGTCGAGTCTGGTCAGTACTTAGATGGGTGACCGCTTGGGAATACAATACCAGGTGATGTACGCTTGGATGTGCGAGTAGTATAATGACTCGGAATAGTTAATCGGAGAGCCGAGTTCCAATTCCAGCCGTGATTGGTATATTTATTTACCTTTTAGAAAAGTATGAATCTCCTCCCAGCTATGGGTTAATTAGTAAGATGTATCACTAAATCATTATTAACATACAAAAAATTCTTACAATCTAAAAATAGTTTCTTGCTTTAAATAACCTGCAAAGAGTTGATAAGCTGAAGAAAATGAATCAGTCAGTCAATGATTTTTCTCACCTTCATTATGTCCTTTGAGTGTCAAATTTTCGAAGCCCTCTTTCCTCATTATATGTTACAGACATTTCATGTTTCTCTTTCTGATTTTAAGTAAAGTATATTTTTGTTTTTGTTTTCCTTAGAATCATTACTTCCATTTATTTCACTTGACATCGTAAATACAAGTATTTCTACATCATACTTATTATAAAACCCAGGTTTTGTGTGTGTGTCTGTTCGTTTATATATTGGATCGGATTTCCTACATTTTTCAAGCGATTTCAACAAAACTTCACAGGACTACGTAAAATCACCTCGCGGTGGTTCTGACAGCGCCAAAAATTGGAAAAAACCAATTGTTTTTGCACGAAATCAATTTGAAAACACGATTAAGAGGCAACGCTGTCGCGAGAATGAAAGGGAAACAACTCATATCGAGTTATACTTATTATAAAACCCAGGTTGTGTGTGTGTGTGTGTGTGTGTGTGTGTGTGTGTGTGTGTGTGTGTGTGTGTGTGTGTGTGTGTGTGTGTGTGTGTGTGTGTGTTCGTTTATATATCTTTTTATTTGTACCCCCTTACTTATAAATAAATTTATTAATCAAAATGTTTCGAGAACAGCTTTTCGGATAATAATAATAATAGTAGTAATAGTAGTAGCAGTAGTAATAATAATAATAATGAGGAGGAGGAGGAGGAAGAAGAAGAAGAAGAAGAAGAAGAAGAAGAAGAAGAAGAAGAAGAAGAAGAAGAAACAACTGTTTTTCTTCAATCCTATACAACGATACGATGCTGTCGGCTTCAACCAAAGACAATACTTGCAATAAAATTAAGGCAGACCTAGGTTTATAACCATAAATTTACTTCTCTTTTTTTTTTTTTTTTTTAAATATTCAAGACAGAATTCCCTGAAATAAACTTTAATATATTCCAAAGAAGAATCAGCAATTTTATAGGACCTGATCTGGCTTCTCTATTTCAGTTACTTCCCCACCACCTCCGTAATGTTGCACCTTCTTGCTTCTTTTTCTGTAAATACTTACAATGGGGGATTGTTCGGATGAGCTTTTCACTATCGTGTGCCTAGACTTTAAGCGCAATACCAGACTGGGGACGAGATCTCATCAGTTTACCGTCCAGTTGGCTAGATGCAACCGTAAGTTCTATGCTAACAGTTTCTTTTCTCGCACTTCTCGCTGGTGGAACTCTCTTCCGGCTACATGTATTCCAGTCAACTTTAATCTTTAAAAATTTAAATGCATTGTCAATCGCTATCAACTGTCTTCCTGGTTACTCTTTTCTCTTTTAATTCATTAGTTTTGTTCATAATTCTTCCACACACAGTAACCCGCACCCCTGTGTCTTAGTGACTTTACTGCCTTGCTAGGGGTAAACTGGATTAAAAATAATTATCCTTCTTAATGTCTTGAACAGTTGGGTATGTAAAACTCTTCAGTTTTGTTCTTAAACTAATCAATAAGTACTGATGTCTGTAGACTTTGATATTAGTCCATGTTCTCGTAAACCTTTATGCAAATGACTCACAGTAAGTCGGTAACAAATTGCTTTGGTAAGCAACAGAAATACGGCGTAAGGATGTAGGAAGAAAGTAAAATTGACTGAAGCAGGGGTTGAGGTTTTGTCACAAGACACAGACATTTGGAGATCGATCTATCAGCGTTATCTGAAGTAGACACAAGCGGGAGGATTAGGCGTCTCTTTGCACCAAAGCGGAAAGCCTACAATTCGTCTTTCTTCGCAGAGTCTCACTTCCATTGACAATTATAAAATCATGACAAATCGGACTCCGGAAGTGATTCTGGGATGTAAATATTGAACTTAATAAGTCGATATTAGAATGTCGGCAAATGTCTTCTGCTGGAAATCTATAAGCGATGATAGATCAGAGGACAGTAAGAAATATCCATTCACGTATACTTACATAATTATATATATATATATATATATATATATATATAATATGAAAATATTACATAACTTTGAAATATTAACTTTTATATTGACTTGAAGTTTCTTGGTAAATTTTCTAGTCTTCTAGTTTTAAATGGTATTTCCATTTTTTTTTTCATTTTTTTTCAGTTTCAAACAAAAAAAAATGGAATACCGTTTAAACCCATACCCCTGAAGACTAGAAATTTTACCAAGAAACTTCGAATTCGGATAAAATTGATATTTAAAAGTTAGGTAATCTTTTCATATAATATCATTAACGCTCTATTTTTAATATTATTCTAATATTTTTTATATTGAGTACTATAGCTAAAAAAATATCTGCTTATATATATATATATATATATATATATATATATATATATATATATATATATATATATATTTATACAACCAGTTTGAAGTTATGCAAATCAAATAAACTTCAATAACTCAAAAAGTTCTGAAACAACATTTGTCAAATTGAAATTCATCCATTTTCACCCTAAGTAAAATATTTAAGTAAATTATCTGCCATTTTTAATGCTTAGTGGACTGACTGAAGTTAGTATGCAGATTAAACTAATATTATCTTAAGACCACGGAAAATCTAATGAAAACTATTTTCTTTTTGCCCATAATATATATATATATATTAGCAAAAGGATTATATATATATTAGTAAATATATATATATATTAGTAAAGGATTATATATATATATATATATATATATATATATATATATATATATATATATTAGTAAAGGATTATATATATATATATATATATTAGTAAAGGATTATATATATATTAGTAAAGGGAAGGATCTAACAACTGCTGAAAAACAGAAAATAACAAAGTTATTGAGTGAGGGAATGTCCAAATTGAAGATATCAAAAGTGCTTTGCAGAGATCATCGAACGATAAAGAAGGCTGTTGAAAATATAAGTAAGTTGAGAACTCGGTGCAACAGAAAAGGCTTTAAGAACTTGCTTCCTCGAAATGAACGTAAACTAAAGTGAGTTATACCAAAACAGCCACTTTTGACCAACTCTCAGTTTTTTGGAAAGGCTGGAATTGAGGGAGTTAAGAAAAACAAAAGGTGTAGAATACTCTGTGAATTGGGACCTGCAACAAAAATCACCTCTCACTAAATCAAATATTTTAAGCGTCAAGATTAGGCCAAGAAATACATGAAAATTGAATTTTTCACGGACGAATCTCGAGTGACATTTGAGGGATGGGCCAAAATATTCAAACGTGCCTATGGCTAAAAGAAGACAAGGAGGTAGTCGTGTTATAGCCTGTAATTGCCGACCAAACCATCATTGGACCATTAAACAGAACAGCGATAACTATTGCAATTTTATGAACAAGACTTTCTTTGCATGGTACAAGTCCCAGTCTCGCAGTTTGAAAGTGAAGTGTGTAGCTATGCACGACAATGCTCCTTCTCATGTATCTAAGCAGACGCGTAAATTCTTTGGGCATAAAAAAATTTATAGGAGAGAAGATAATGCAGTGGCCACCATAAAATCCTGATCTGAATCCGATCGAAAATCTATGGTGAAGATGAAATTATATGAAGGTGGCAAACAATATAACAGCAAAGCAGACCTATGGGGAGCAATTAAAACTAACATGTCGGAAAATGAACCTGCTGACGTAAAAAAAAAATAACAAAATCAATGGATTACTGTGTATTATTGAGAAGAAAGGTCACTGTATTAAAATGTAAATGATTCAAAGAAATTATATGTGTTTCTTATTTGTTCTATTATGAGAGCTGATCAATTTTTTCCTGATATTATTAACCTTTTTGTTGAAGTAAAATGTGATTATTTGGTTTTGACTAATAACTTCAGACAACAGTTTTTAGAATATATCAAATAATTTCAATAAAACATAATGATACGACCTAAAATTTTAACTCGGGTTTTGTTTTGACATCTAAATTTGACATTTTTCAGACAACATTTCAATTCTTGAAGTTTATATGATTTGCTTAATATCTTCAAACTATATATATATATATATATATATATATATATATATATATATATATATATTAACGTTTGTTTAACAAGTCGAATGCACATGAAACATGATTAAACAATAAAACTCAAGCAGCACAAAACTAAAAATAGCAGAATTTATTTCTTCTTTTTCTCCATGAAGCTTTAATAAAAGTGAAACTTGTTAGAATGATAAACTTTTCCTATTTGTTTTTTATGTTATAATTCTGTCGGATTCCGAGTCATATTATTTATATATTTGATCCCAATACATATATATATATATATGACATTTTTATGCTTATACATTCTTTTTTATAGATACAAATATTTAAGTAAATGCTCTATTTATAATAAACAGGATTAACAACATTTACCGGTCTGAATGTCCGAAAAGTTTTCATAGAAAATATGCGTCCTCCAACAGGAATCGAACCTGTATCCTATACGGAACCGTCATGTAGCCTGACGTGCTTTTACCGATTTCGCCACAGAGGAGCGTTAGCAAGGTCGAGTTTACTGTTTTTAAACTACAATTCTCCATGATTTTCTCACGTACATTCATATCTGCTCGATGCGTATCCAAATGTAAACAAATGACGTCACACATTATGAAATGGACAATGTCCGACATTTATTTTAAGACATTTTTATGTTTATACATTCTTTTTTACAGATACAAATATTTAAGTAAATGCTCTGTTTATAATAAACAGTATTGACAACATTTACCGGCCTGAATGTCCGAGAAATTGTCATAAAAAAATATGCGTCCACCAACAGGAACCGTCATATAGCCTGACAATTTTTATGACAATTTCTCGAGGATTCAGGCCGGTACATGTTGTCAATACTGTTTATTATAAACAGAGCATTTACTTAAATATTTGTATCTATAAAAAGAATGTATAAACATAAAAATGTATTAAAATAATTGTCGGACTTTGTCCATTTCATATATATATATATATATATATATATATATATATATATATGTGTGTGTGTGTGTGTGTGTGTGTGTGTGTGTGTGAATAAAATAAACAGCTCCTAAGAGAGTTTTTTTTATAGAGGTACACCAGAACAAAAGAACCAAATACCATATTAAATAGTACACCTTTAACATTAAATTTCAAGTGAGCAGTGGCCGGCTACGACTAAGAGTTTCATACTTTTTCACGCAATCAGCAGGCAGTCGGTAACAGTTATGCGTGGTAATGTGCACTCTATACACCTCACACAATTCCAAGTCCTACGTGGATAATTATAAAACTGATGTTTTTTGTCACCAAGAAGCCAAAATCAACAAAGGTATTGATATTAACATCGGTGCTAGACAGCTTTGGAAACAGACAGTAAATATTATTGAAATGCTTTTGTCATCAATATCAAATCGAAGAATAACATCTATGGACACTGTGCATACAATCTTAGTATATATATTGGGTAACGAGATTGGAAGAACTATCAATATGTTTCCATCGTTTTCTGTAAAAAAACTAAGATATGGGGAAGGAGATCTCGCCATAACTCCCTTATCATTTCCCGTGCCAATGACTAACCCGTCCGCTTGAAATACTTCCTAACACTAAAAATTCATATTTATACTTCACATTCAAACTACACCCGCCATATTGCTATTGGGTTGGGGCATAATTATCAGGCGTTTTGTAGGCAAGTTATTTGTTAATAAAAATTGCTGATTCGTTTATCTTTTTTTAATAAAAATATTATTTTATCTTCAGGTTATAAAAATCCGTGTAAGTAATCATACTTTCCGGAATAATTCTTTAAAAATGTTACTGTTGAATTGTTATGTTTCTTTTTTTTCATAATAAATATTGTTTAAAAACGCCTGATAATTATGCACCAACCCAATACATTTTCTCTATGAAGTTCCAACTAGAATTAACATGTACAACTTTTATGAGGGAATAATGATAACAACAGTTATGTATAATCTTACTTATTATAAAACACAGATTGTTTGTTTGTGTGTGTGTGTGTGTGTCTGTACGTTTATATATTGGATCGGATTTCCTACATTTTTCAACCGATTTCAACAAAACTTCACAGGACTACGTAAAATTATCTGGCGGTGGTTCTGACAGCGCCAAAAATTGGAAAAACACAATTGTTTTTGCACGAAATCAATTTGAAAACACGATTAAGAGGTATTAATGAAAGGGGGACAACTCATATCGAGTTATACTTATTAATATCGAGTTATACTTATTATAAAACCAAGGTTGGTTGGTTGTGTGTGTGTGTGTGTGTGTGTGTTCATTTATATATGGGATCAGATTTCCTATATTTTTCAACCGATTTCAACAAAAATTCACTTTTTTGGCAGGTAGTGTTTCTTATTATCTTGCACAATTTTTTTTCTTTATTTTTACATTCAGAATGCTTTAAAAATTCCATTTACAAGACAATTGTTTATAATAAAATTCTATTCGATCAGTAGACTCATAACGATTGAAAACAATGTTTTTGTTCGAGTTTGGGTTTGACCAATTCGTAAAAAAAAAAACTAATTAAGACATTGGTGTCCGTCAACCTTAAACAATAATCGTTGTCAATTTTATTTTTCAGTCTTTATGATGGTCGATACTTGATCTGTCTCTTACTCTTACATCCCCGGGCAACGCCGGGCTCTACTGCTAGTTAACAATATCACCAATGTTTATCTACAATGAATAAATGCATTTACAAAAATAATATTAAAAATATATTTGAAAAATTTAGAGAAAAGTAATGTTATTCTGGAAAACACCCACAAGCTAAAGCTGATACAAAGAATAGTTAACTAGTCTTAAATAATAGTAGAATATTAAATAATAAATCACTCAGACAAACACTAGCACAAACAAGTAGTCATTCAGACAATGACAAATAGGAGAATGACGATAAACTACATCCGCGTCCTGGGTAAGACGATAAACTATGTCCAACAGCAAGGCCTCTGATCAGTAGGTTTTGAGGAGCGTGGAACCACATCTTAATTGCTGGTGTTCCTATGTTCACCCTGACTCGGGGTGGTAGCACCTGCTAGGGTCCCAGCTAGGGGCAAATAGTTAACACTTAGACTATATCTGCGTCCTGGGTATGACGATAAACTACATCCGCGTCCTGGGTATGACTATAAACTACGTCCAACATCAAGCCTCTGATAATATGTTTTTGAAAAAATAATGTTGCCAGCTATAAGTTTTTGAAAAAAATAATGTTCCCAGCTATACATCTTTGAAAAAAATAAATTACGAGCTACACGTATTTGAGAAAAAAATATTAACAGAAATAGATTTTTGACAAAGCAAAAATATTACCAGGAAAAAAAAATTAAATGACCCATTGAGGTTGAAATGCCGTAAAACAAAACAAACCAAACCAAATAGGAGAAATATTGGGTTGGTGCATAATTATCAGGCGTTTTTGTAGGCAAGTTATTTGTTAATAAAAATTGCTGTTTTGTTTACTTTTTTTAATAAAAATATTATTTTATCTTCAGGTTATAAAAATGCGTGTTGATAATCATACTTTCCGAAATAATCATTTAAAAATGTTATTGTTGAATTGTTATGTTTCTTTTTTCATAATAAATATTGTTTAAAAACGCCTGATACTTATGCACCAACCTATAGTAATTCGAACGGATTCTCGAACATTCGATAGAATTGAAATCTTTGTCAAGTAATGGAGGGGTAGATGCTTTGGTTTGGTTTTATTTTGTTTCACGGCATATCATCCACAGTAGGTTATTTAATACCGACAAGATTTTTAGGATCAGTTCATATGTAATAGAATCATTTTTTTTCAAAAATGTATTACTGGTATTTTTACTATAAAAATGCATTTTATACTTTCATAGTGTTCTGAGTCCAGTTGGGGGTTCGCGATTTGCCCATAGTTGGGACCCTAACAGGTGCTACCATCTCAGGTCAGGGCGGACCTGTGAACAGTAGTAATTATGAGATGGTTTGTAGAAAAGACAGAAGGAAGCCACGTTATATTGGTGGGAAAGTGACTGAAGTCTAGATGCCTCCTCAGGATCGATTACATTACAGATACTTCTTTGGATTTTGTCAAAAATCTCGAAATGTACACCGGGAGCACCAAACCAGAAATGACAACAGTATTCAATGCACACATGAATGGTAGATTTATAAATGTTGAAGATGGATTCTGACGACGAAAAAATTTCTGGTACGACACAGGGAGCCAACATTTCCTTGCAGCAGACGAAGAAATTGATTCGATATAGTCGCTCCTCTTTATATTAAGTTTTAAAAAAGTTTACAGTAGATGTCGCTGTGTTGTCATATAGACTAGGTTACATTTGTTGTTCGTGTACATTTGTGGCTAGTCTGTTTTCAACCTTTAATGTGTGTAGTAGAGAGCTGAGAAGTGTTCAGTTTAACAATGCCAGGATATTCATATCATGAGCAGGCATGAGATGATTTTTACATACGGCCGCGAATGGTAGTGGACGCGAGGTTTTCTTTAAACTTAATAACTCAAAAACGAAGGATTTACTGACATATGTCCTTGTTTCAGTGTGAGGAACCAGTCTCCTAAGTTTGTAAAATTATTTTATATATATATAAATCTATTAAACAATAGACAGGAATTAACGGGTTTT
The DNA here is from genome assembly GCA_903632075.3 of Acanthosepion pharaonis. Classification (NCBI taxonomy): domain Eukaryota; kingdom Metazoa; phylum Mollusca; class Cephalopoda; order Sepiida; family Sepiidae; genus Acanthosepion; species Acanthosepion pharaonis. The sequence continues at coordinate 1,791,388 of CAHIKZ030005479.1, forward strand.
TGCCGACATCATCAAATTTTCGCATTAAATAATTAGCATAAAAACAAACAAACAATAAAATAATTTTAAAATTCCATAGTCTAAATAAATAGTTTAAATGCCCTATAAAAAAATAAAAAAATAAAAAATAAAGATAACCCTTTATGAAGTCGTCAAAAAAACAAATGTTAGCGACTTACGACAGTTTTTTTATATACACAAAACCCTTTCAGAAAAATAAGAAATAAAATAAATAAATCTCCATAGACACTTAACCAGACTAGACGATGTCATCTTCCGCTTTAAATTTAGACACCCCCAACCTTACCCTGACTTGAAGTCTGTGAATGTAACTGAGATATTGATACAAATTATTAACCCTTACGCCCCTTTTCTTTAAACAATTGCTCTAGCCGTTACCATAGTAATCTTAATTTCAATAATGAATATGCTTATAAAACGCTTAAATTTCAGGAATTAGTTATTCAAAAAAAAATTTCGCTTGAAGATGGAACAGAGCTTAGTACTTTAATTCAATTTAATTCAAATAATTATATTGAAGTTTTCGGCTCTTGTTTTGAAACATGAGAACTCTATAAAAATAAATAATATATATATATATATATATATATATATATATATATATATATATATATATATATATACTAAGGTTCATTCTGTACAAGGGCAGGGATCACTCGAGGTAGAGGGTTACATTAAGAGACAGTTTTTATACGTATAGGAGGAAGATAATAGTTAATTCTAGACTTTAACAGGTTAAAATTGTAGTGATCGGAGAAACATCATCTTACGAGTGTATTCCACAAGGAAGTGGTTTGCGGGAAGTAGTTGTTCGAGTGGACCTTACTTCTCACTATTGGAATCCGGAAGGAATATAGGTGGTTTGCTGCTATGTCAGCGTCATGGTGGGTCCTAGCCGTGAAGATCATCCCGGACGGAACCAAGAAATGTAGTTCGTCCGATCACTTTCCAGGGTAGTAGCAATAATGCAGTGAGAGATTCGCCACATCCCGCTTGTGTGTGAGAGAGAGAGAGAGAGAGGTTGGAGGGTTGAAAATAACTCTTCTTCAACAAGGACTCGGAGACGGTTTTGAACTCTATCAAAGCTGAAAAGTGAGGTCAGGGTAGCTCCCGCCCAAATATGACAACAGAACTTCATTTTCGGCCTGATCTGGATCTTATAAAGTTAGAGAATAGCATGAGGAGTCAGGTACTTACTGAATCGGTACAGGGAGCAGCCGGTCATTTTACCTGCATCTTTAGCAATGGATCGTATGCAAGAATTCCACTAGACGTCGTGTGTGAGTTTGAGGTCCAATAATCTCTCAAAGCATGGAGTCTCCTCGAGGAGGATATCTGTTCATCGTAACTGGCGGTAGTTCGGTGGCTGATCGGCGGTGATGGAATCTAACCAGCTTGGTTTATATATGTGTAAGCTAAGTGAAGAAGTACGGGAAAACTGATTTCTCAATAGTAATATTAAGCCATAAATTTAGAGTTGTATTGGATAGATCTGTTGGCTGTTTTAAAAAATTGGTTCCTTAATACAAATTCTTTATCTGCCCTGAATGGAATCTGTCAGTGGTCCGAAGGAGTAGACGGATAGAAGAATAACGTGTAAGACTAGGAAATAAAATTATAGGCATCTTCAAAGTTGACGATATCGAGAAAAATATAGAAAATTATTCTAAGTTCTTGTGGAGAAATTCTTTTACACTGCAATGTTCCACTATTTCCATTATTCGGACTATTGTCCTCATCTTCGTCGCCATATTTATTACAACGTTTCGGCCGTTGAACGTTCCAGCCTTCTTCAGGTGGTTAGAATGTCGAACTGAACCCTTTATTTCGCTCACTGGGGTAGACTGTTCTAGTTCCACGTGCCATGTTTAATGGATGTCAGCTATCTCTTGTTAATTCCCCTCTCCAAGTTCTCCACTGCCTTAACCAGGTACTGGACCCACACTCTTTGGGTCCTGTCACAGTGGATAAAGGCGTTAGTTAGACCCAGTGACAGGAGCCAAAGAATATGAGTTCATTACCTGGTTAAAGGGTTCAGTTTGACATTCCAACCACCTGAAGAAGGCCGGAGCGTACAACGGCCGAAACGTTGTAATAAATATGGCGACAAAGATGACAATAGTCCGAATAATGTAAATAGTGTACATAATACCTCATCTCAGAAATATAGACAGATGCAATGTTCCAGAAGCAAAAAGATTTAAGCTATAGAGTATATTCATGCAAGACAATGCGTCTTCCAATTCTACAAAGTTGATTGTTTTCCAACTGCTAAAAACGGTTTGAAATATACCAAATTAATGGAATTGCTCCAAGCCTCTCCAGAAATGAATACGATAGAATACGTGTAGTCTATCATTAAAAGAGATGTATATGAGAATGGATGACAATATTTCATAAAAAAAAATGATCTCTGGGAAGTAATAAAAAATTACTGCAAGTAATGTTAAAGTGACAAAAATAGAAACCTTATACAAAATCAATTGATAAGAAATTTTGAACGTTAGATAATGAAAAAAAATATCACTATTAACATGTAAAATAATAAAATAATTTATTCACATATATGGCATACGCTGTTTATCAAATATTTGTTTCTATGGTCGACCGACAACCTTTGGATTAATTCAGAAATAAAACAATTTGTTGCATTTTATATGATAAAGCCTGACACCACAAAACAAATTACTTAATACAAGACGCATATGGTTGCTTGATAAATTGTAGGTAATGAAGATATATAGGATAGATAACGGTTGACTTGAAGAAGTGAAAGACTGCAGAGTTCAAGGAAACATGCACATGGGAGTCTATTCCAAAAACCAACAGCTCTTGGGGATAATTTGTTTAAATGGAACTTCATTCTTACCAATTTTTCATAAGGATGAATACTATACACTGCAATTTGCAAGATATACGGTTGGTGAAAACAACTTTATTATGAAATTTTTCATTTACATAATATATATATATATATATATATATATATATATATATATATATATATAAAGACATTTTTATGTTTATACATTCTTTTTATAGATATAAATATTTAAGTAAAAAATGCTCTGTTTATAATAAACAGTATCAAACAGCATTTACTGGCCTGAATGTCCGAAAAATTTTCACAGAAAATATTCGTCCTCCGGCAGGAATCCAACCTGTATCCTATACGGAACTATCGGAGGACGAATATTTTCATAGAACCGTTGGTATATAATCCAGGTGGATCCTAATAATATTAAATATCCGCAAAGAGACCTAATGTATTTATTATAACAGAGCATATAAATTACATAGCAAAAAAAAAAAAAAATCGAAAATGACCTAATGTGGGTATAAATCTATTTCAACCAGTGCGTTGGTCTTATTCAACCAAGGTGAATACACTGTATCGGAATCATAGATTTAAACGTTAGCTTAGACAGCAATCGGGGAATTAATACCTAAACCTACCCAAATCAATGCCTCAACCTGATAAAATGCCCGAGTCGGTGGTAGTGTGAGGACGAAATGTATCTTTCTAAAAGGTAAGAGGCCTGATCAACATAGCTTATTATAATTTCATAGTTTATATAATTGACAACAGAAGCCATTGGTTTATAACAACGGCTTCCCATACTTAATACTTCTCGAATTCACTCTCGCGTTTTCATGTGTGACGTCATGAGCTGCAGGTGCAATTTTCGCTTCCAACGTTTTATATGCACGTGTTTATCGTTGCTTGGAAATCATCCATGTAAAGAGAAGCAGACTATCATGACATTCTTGTCCGTGTATTGCTTAATACATTGTACTGTAATTGTCATCTTTGATAATGGCTTATGTATTGTGATTTTCTTTCTTCGTTTAATGATAATGTTATTAAGCTTATCAGACATTATGAAAAGAATTTACATAAAATAAATAGACAACACTTGTCTATATTATTTAATGAAACATGTATGAATATATATATATATATATATATATATATATATATATATATATATATATATATATATATATATATAATAATCGACTCTCCTGTCGAGATTCGACGTATGAGGGTCATGCAGATCAGTTTCCAGGAAACCGACAGCCCGACACCGGCACATGAGATTTGATTATAGTGGTGAGGGCTTCGTGCAGGACCATCCACACTTTTTGAAGGGACGAATACAGAGACCTGGTGCACTAAGTGCCACAAGGTCCCCAAACGACCCTCCGCAGGTTTTAAATTCAGAGTTGTCCTTCTCCTAGACCAGTTGCCATCCAAGGCTATAGAACCCAGTCTGTCCTGCTATTTTGCCCATAGCTGGAGGGATAGGAAGAGGATTCATACCTTTCCCAAGGGTATTAGCACGTATGTGAATGTAATGGATTCGACTCGAATTCGAACTCGGCTCTGCAATTCCTCAATATATATATATATATATATATATATATATATATATATATATATGTAAATATTTTCAGATGGCGCGTATCTATAGAAGAGACATAATGAATAGAAAGACAAGAGGAAAATTATACTTAGCCGACGCATTTCGTCATTCGACGGACGTTATCAAGGCAAATGTTGATTTTATTTTGCAATAAATATGTAATTGACAGTTACTCAAATTGTTTAAATTTAAGAATGTTCAAACATTCATCAAGTAAACTGAAATGTTTATGTTAGATCTTAGATTACGTCATATAGCATCTTTGAGAAGAAATTCTTAAATTTAAAGATGCTCATAAATATTTATCAGGTTAACTGAAATGTCTAGCCATTTAGGCCTTAGATTACGTCATTTAGCATACCCGAAAAAGAAGAATTTTTTTTAAAGAATATTGTTTGGATTGAAATATGATTTGTGTTATACATCTCCAATGGCCGAAATAATGTATTCAGCCCTTTTTTCTTTTGGTTGTTTAACATATTTGTGTATGTTGGCTTGGGAAAGTAGTAATTCCTTCAGGAAAGATGAGCTTGGGAAAAAAAACCTGGGCGTAGATTGATATTTTGATAATATTCCATGGCAGCCCTCTTGAAGATTTTATTTCTGAGTGAATTACTCTTTTTGTTGAGTGTGGCATGAATATTTATGAGCGTTCCGTGAGGTCACTATTTTTTTAGGACTTTACCATTTAGCAATAGTTTTAAGGTGTCATATTTTTCCCATTATTATTTTCAATATCTTTATTTTTAGTTATCCTATCTTCAACAAATATATCTCTATCTCATGATACTGGTATATCTATGAAAATTAATTTCGTGTTGGTACTTTTTAATCCCTAATTCTAGTCTGGTAGCTTTTATATACCTGTCAGTATGAATGGTAAAGTCAAAACAACTAGTGACCTCATGGTTTTCTATGACTGGTTCAAGGTTATGCTAATACCATTTTCTGGTGCACTGTGATACTGACATGCCTTCCAAATAACAGACTGTCTAATCTTATCATATCGAGCTCTATATTTCTTCAGTGTCAAGATTGGACTACCAAACATTAAATGATCAATAATTTCATCATGTTCTTCACATAATTTTTTTAATCGGTATCACACCATAGAAAGCAGTAATGCCACTAAGACACAAGGTGTTACAGATTTTGGAAGAATTAGGAACAGTCAAGCACTGTTAATATTTAACAGCCTCCCCCCCCCACGAGTGATATATGTGGCACAAGGCCGAGTTTAACGTGGGTCATCCGAGCCCGTAGGCTCAGCAAAAAAAAATGCCCTTAGAACACGCATAAACGGGTTCGGGTCTGTCTACAAAAGAACAAAAACAAAAAAGATTAATCAGGAGGAGAGTAGATAGCGATTGACATTGCATTCAAATGTTTAAAATTAGATTAAAGTTGATTGGAAAGCATGTAGCCGGAAGAGAGTTCCACAAGAGAGAAGTGCGAGAAAAGAAACTGTTAGCATAGAACTTACGGTTACATCTAACCAGTTCAATTGTAAATTGATGAGACCTCGACGCCAGTCTAATACTGAGCTTAAATTTCATAAAGTCTACGTACCACAGGGAAGAGGTTCTCCGAACAATTACCATGAAAGTATTTAAAGAAAAGACACAGAGAGGCAACCTTACGGAGCTGGGAAAGTGACTGGAGCTGAACCGCCAGATCAGGACCAATAATATTGCTGATTCTTATTTGGGTTTTATCAAAGAGCTCAAGGTAAATATTAGGGGCACCGGGTCATATATGGCAGTAATATTCTAAGTATGGGCGAATGGTATACATAGATAAGTAATCTATACATTGTGTCTTCACCAGTATTTTAATTGTTACCGCATAATTCCTGGTACATGCTTTAAGTTCTGTGCAAACACTATAAATAACTCTGTCTTTATTTTCCTCAACTGTCTTTTGCCTTTATCTACATCCCCATTGTTAATACTGAGGGCATATTGAGAAAGTAACCTTTTTTTCAGGTGTGTATTTTTTTAATTAACCAACTCTGTACCTTCGCATCTTAATTTACCTTAGCAAAATTTGTAATGATTTTAATTTAATTGGTTGCGTATTTTTATTCATTTCCTTCTTCTTCATCTTCATCTTCTTCTTCTTCTTCTTCTTCTTCTTATTATTATTATTATTATTATTATTATTACTGCTGATTTGGCATTTCTGAAAACCTGATTCGTAATAAGAAAGATTTGAAGACGAAAAGTTATAATTTCTGGATAAGTGATTTAACTAAAAACATATCACTTATCCTTGACCCTTTTACCACTTACTTAAAAGAAATTATGAATTTTAGACCAAGAAATCCGTTTATAAGCATGTTTATAAACTTCCAGATTAAAGAAAACCTTTATTTACCCTCACCTTGAGAAGCACATAAGCCACAGGCCACTTCTGAAAGCCATATCAGAATTAGACTTCCTGAGTGGTTGTCGAATGTTAATCAGAACTATGGTGGATGAATTCAGAGGTGATGAGCAATAAAAAAAGGTGCCAGAACACTTAATTAAATCAGTGAGTTGGGGGTGTTGTTTGGCTTCTCTCAAAATAGTTCCTTTTCCTTTCGTCTCTTTTCTCGCCTGAACCCAATAAGCCCGGACGACCGGTCGCCTTATTGCAGGCGAAGTTTGAAGCTGTTTGAGAAATATGTTCGCCTTTATACTCAAGTAAACTGGCTCCCTAGGGTCTGGATTGAAGTGAAGGTCGAAAGGCCGATAATCAATCAATCATTAATATAGATCACCTGCTGGAAAGCGAACGCTTTCATGCGAAAGGTACTGATGTCAAAAGGATGTATCATGAATCTGAATTGTAGGGATATTTAGTTTTGATAGGAGGCGGATTGAGGTACGTCATCGTGTGTAGCCAGGAAAGAAAAGATTGGGGATGAATGGAGGGTTGATGACAAGAAATGAATTTACTGCTTCTACCGGTCACTGAATTCAATAATTAAGAAAGCCTAAGAAAAGAAACGCACACATACATACTCACCCTTTTCTCATATACACACACAAACAAACATACGTTTGCTTCCAGACACACAAAGCCCATATATATTGACATGCGTAACAATATGCTAATATCTCATCTATGTGTCTACCTGTCTTTTTCAGTTATCGATTATAAATCGATATGTATAATTATTAAACTAGTAGACAATTAAACCATTGACGTCAGTAATTATTTATGAATTTTATATTAAAAAAAGCACTTTGTAATCATGATCTTGTGTCAGACTAACCTAAATTTATTTACCTATATACTTAATCATAGAAAAATATTATCTTCTATTATTTTTATCTCACATATCCGCCATGGTTCTGCCAAACGACGGAGTCTGCTTAGTGGGCATAAACCCAGATGTCTTCGTGGGATCCGCACTGAAGCACCTATCGCTCCCCACTGTCGATTTTCAAGAAGCTTGGCATCTCCGTGTCGTCGGAGAGGACGGCTTGTGTCACAATTATATGTCTTTTCATTTCCGGTTTTAGATTCAAAAGTGCCATGTCAACTGGCGCATGTCACACAAAATTAGGTTAGATTTTCTTCCATTTTATGACTCGTTAAAATGTGTTCTATATACATGACACACCTATATATATATATATATATATATATATATATATATATATATATATGTGTGTGTGTGTGTGTGTTCTCCACTTCATTAAATCAATCATGGGACATATATATCGAGTTGAGTATGGATGGAACACTGGTCAAAAAGTTGAGAGTTAATCGCTTTGATAGGCGGGTGGTGGCGTGTTCAACATCATTATTTATGGGTTTGTTTTCGTCGGAAACGCAAATCGCAATTCTCTCTAGGTAGGGGTCACCTGATAGTGATACATTTAAACCAGAATGAAATATATATATATATATATATATATATATATATATATATATATATATATATATATATATATATTGAACAATAAAAAATATTAAAAAATTAAAATCTTCAAGCACACTGGGTTGTAGATTAATATTTTTTCGTTTTTTTTTATTATTATTCCTCGACTAGTTTCGGCCAAAATGGCCATCATCAGGAGAAGAAATATTTCTGCTTGTTTGATAGCAGTGAACTACAGAAATCATATGTATATATATATATAATGTACTTATTTCATGCATAAATATGCGCTCAAACGAGCACTTGAAACCATCCATGTAATAGTTTACGCAACCTGAATAAATAGGCAAGTTCAATTTCAATTGAAACTGTTTTTTTCATGGCACAGTCGAAAAAATCAGAAGAGAAATTAATCTGTAATTTATCTGTCTGTTTCTCCCCCCCTCTCTCTCTCTCTCTATATATATATATATATATATATATATATATATATATATATATATATATATATATATATACTGAATAATTTTAATCATACCCACATTTCTTCTCGGATCAATTGACAGTTTTAAACAAAATTAGAATGGCCTAATTGATTTTTTTATAATAATAATACTAATATTAATACTACTACTACTACTAATAATAATAATAATAATAAACATGTAATAAGCAGACAAGGTTATTCGAAACGTTTCGTTTGAAACTTACCCGAAAGCAATGAAAACATTTTTTTTTAGCCTTAAATCTTTTTTTATCTAATTTTATTCAGTTCTCCTTGGGTTACTGGTCGCATATTTCACTAATTGATTCAGCATTTATTTTCTTTTGTTTTTCCTGTTATTTCCACCACTTTTTCTTTTTAATTCACAGCCTTTTCCTAAGGTTTCCTTCCATTATGATAACAATACCTATTTCAGTATTTTCTTTCTTGCATGTGTCTGTTTTCCTAAGTATCTTTGTTCGATTTGTAACATGTCCGCGTCTGGCTTTGAGATAATGAATTTAAATACATTTCCTATTTTTTGCTTTAAGTAAATTCCCTTCTGGCCAATAATGAAGACGACATTGATGATGATGATGATGATGATGATGATGATGATGATGGACTAATTCCCAAACTTTTTTTGGAAAGAGTAGTTTGATGCATTACTCTTGGGTTGGAAAATGAGTGTCTATGTTTATAAAGTCTTTGTTTCCATTCACCCCCGGAAATCCCAATGATAATATGGTTGTTTAACTTATTTTCTTTGGGGTAAATGGTTGCTTGGTAAATAGAATTAGAAGCTCTGCATTTTATTTCGGCTGGACAAAGTTCGCTAGAAAACATCGATGAGAAAGAAATATAACATAAGTTTAAAAACAGAAACAAAATGTAGATACTTTTAACATTACTTGAAGAAAGAAAACAATATGAGATGTGTGGTGTGAGGGTGGTGTAATGGATGCAGAACCGGAAATAAATAATAATGATAAGTAGCAGTCGAATTTACAAATTTTCAAGAGAATACAAAACATGAAAATGAGGAGAAAAAAAAAATGAAAAACAGGACGGTCGCTTCATATGACAAAATGAAAGAATTGCAGATGAAACGACATGGTTGCGAAGAGGAAATGTAAAAAGAGAAACTGAACTACTATTAATACTGTCCCAGAGCAACAAATAAAATCCATAAATACGAGCTATCCACAGCCAGAGGAGGTAAGAGACGAGGATATAACAAGGGAATTTACTGAATATTTATCTGTGCTTATAGGAATGAGACTACCAAGACTCAATGGATATAGATGAAAACTTAAAACCGCAAAACACCATTTCGATTGCAACTGATGAATCAGAAAAGCATGAATCTCATAATACACTATTTACATTATTCGGACTATTGTTCTCATCTTTGTCGACATATTTATCACAACGTTTCAGGTGGTTAGAATATCTAACTGAACCCTTTATTTCGCTCGCTGGGGTAGACTGTTCTAGTTCCACGTGCCATGTCTAATGGATGTCAGTTATCAGTTATCTCCTGTTAATTTACCTCCCCAAGTTCTCCACTGCATAAACTAGGTATTGAACTCACAATTCTTTGGGTCCTGTCACTGGATCTAACCAACGCCTTTATCTACTGTGCCATGTGTTCTTAATGTGTATGAATTTCTGAAGAAGATCGGAGCGTACAACGGCCGAAACGTTGAGATAAATAAGGCAAAAAAGATGAGGATAATAGTCCGAATAATGTAAATAGTGTACATAATAACTCAGAATTATAGACAGATACTGAGTCTCATAAACTTTTGTAATTTCCCTACCAGAAACGCAAAGGGGACACGTATAGGAAAAACAAAGTTTATAGGCGTTAAATGATAAAATACTTCTGGTGCATCTTATGACAAAATACTCCTGATATATCTTATGATAAAATTCTCCAGGTGTAACTTATGATAAAGTACACCTCGTGTATCATATGGTAATATACTCCTTGTATATGTTATGATAAAATACTCCCGATGTAGTGTTTTACTAAGCATAGATATGATGTGGTACAAGGTCTAAAGAGGGGAGCATTCAGTGAGTATCGAACTCTCTACACAGTCGTAACAGATTGAGTAAAACAAGCTTACTAACCATTATACACCCCAAATACTCCTCTTGTATCTTATGATAAACGTTTAGCATTACTGCCAAGACCCATGTCTGTAACAATAGGTTTTTATCTTTACATCAATTTCTAATGTTTTTACTCCTTAAATCCAAACCTGACATTTTCCTGACTTTTCAACATATAAAACAGAGACAACATTTCAACAATTTTTCAAGTCTTTCTATTCTAAAATTTTTCCCTAAACATAGATTACGTGACTTTAATTTTTTTCCAGCTGAAACGTAGCAATAGCTCCAGGGGAGGTAACTCCACATTTATGCATAATGACTGCATCGAACAAATCGGAGCAAATCTTTTCTTGAAATTTTGCCAAGCTTTTCACTTAAAGAAAAAAGTAGTCATGAAATTAAAAATTTTCTCTTCGTAACTTTCCAATCGGCGAATTATGCTAGGCTAAGTTCAATTTAGCCACTGCAGAGTAGAAATTGCAAAGAGGAAAGCAAAATGTAATGTTATTTGGGCTGAAAGTCAAGTAGTATGAAGTAATGATGGTTTAGTGCTTGGAAAGATGGCCGTTTTGATTGTATGAACTGCTGGTATTTGAGATCGTTGTAAGACGTGTGAAAAAGAAGAGCATTCAATGTGTATCGAACTCTCTACACAATCGTAACTGATCGAGTAAAACAAGCTTAGTAACCATTATACAGCCCAAATATTCACATCGACTAGAAAAAATAATAACAGAATATAATAACAGAAACAAAATGTAGACATTTTTAACCTTACCCGAAGAAAGAAAACGATTCTGTAAGAAAATCTGCGATGTCATGATGTGAGGGTGGTGTAATGGATAGGGATGCAGAATAGGAAATTGTAGTGTGGAGTTCAAATTCCAGCTGAATTCGTTACATTCACTTAAGTTATAAAATGTTCAACTCTCTCTTATGTATGTATATATATATATATATATATATATATATATATTATTAAATGAAACAGTATGTTTTTGTAGACATTGCCAAATTTTTTCCTTAAGTAATAGCTATTATTTATTAAATAAACTAATATATTTATATTTGATCATTGATAGTTTATGAATACATAATTAGATTCTAATATAATAGTTTTAACATTAACGTATGTGTATTCGATTAGTAAATAAATCAAATATAATATCTCAAGTCGGTACGAATAAAAATATAAATATTAAGAATGTGATTACATATTTGAATGCCCCTTTTGAAAAAATCGTAATTGAAATTTATGTAAAAATCAAAATTCAATAAAAAATTTAAAATAAAAATGCCAAATGTATTGCTATTGAAACCCAGACAATCTGTTGGAACATAGACACTACCACAAATTTCAACTTGAAAAAAAGGAAGTTTGTGTCAATAGACAGATACCCCAGCCACCATCTTGACTTGATCGACTTGATAGCAACAATAGATTAGATACATGAGTTTTCTAAATAAGTTATAATCTTAACACACCTAAAATAAAAAAGATGGAATTTTCCTTAACCCCAACATCTCAAAATATCAAATTTGTCTGGACTTATAAATTAAATCAATTTCTAAAAAGTTATTCTTAGTGTTGGGGCGCACCCACCTTCTAACTAGTAATGGACTGGTCCCTCTTATATAAGTCAGCTCCCGAGAGAGAGTGACAGAGCGTCAGAGAGAGAGTCAGAGTCAGCGTGAGCAGTCCAGATAAGCTTACCCGGTACATACCGTTGGACTATAGACTTTGGATAATGTTTCGTACTAACCAACCTTCGTTCTACTAATCACTCTATTGTTAATTGCTTTTAGGAATATACCAGTATTTTCCTCTACAACTGCGTTTGTCTTGATTCATACACCGACACGCGGGAAACTCACAACATCTCAACACTTAGTATCGCTTGATAATGGAACGGAACTTTGTATTTTAAGTTTAATTTTTATGATTGAAATTTGAATTGAAGTTTCAGTTTTGAAACAAGGGAATTCCGGCGTTGCAATGATTATATATTTTTAAACATCAATTATATTTTTAATTATAATTTTATTATTTTAAAAATAAAAACAAACCGACCGAATGTTCTTTTTTCCGAGCGCTTTCGGCTATACATTTAGCCATTTTCAAGGAATAAATATTGTAACTGTTAAATAAGAAATAGTTTATTGCATATATATATTTATATAATGTTTTCATGTTTTCAAAACACGGTCAAGATATTGTGTTCATGTTCATAGGTGATATTGCTGAGTGTTTTTTTTTTATTAATATGGCTTCCATTATTTTTAGCCTTTTTTGCAGGTAGATGATGCTAATATATTTGTGTTGTTAACAAGTATGTTACGAATAGGGTCCGATAGGTCTCTATGAATATTTAAATGAGATCTAATTGAGCTATGATCAGAAAGGTGTAGAGTCAGTCTTCGTGTCAAACATTAATAAAAACAAAAAAAAACAACACTCAATAGTATAAACTATGAACATTTTTTTAAAAAAATAATTATAATTATAATTAATAATATAATTGATTTTTAAAAATATATCGTCATTGTAACACCGAAATTCCCATGTTTCAAAACTGAAACTTCAATTCAAATTCAATCATAAAAATTAAAGTGAAAATACAAAGTTATTTCATTCATTGACTGGTTTGAAAAATCCTTGGAAATTTTATTTCAATTTACAACGTGAAAATGATCATTAATCTAATGTAATCTTAATTCCTATTGTATGAAAGGTATGCTCTGTTTAATTAAAACATTGAGCTCTATGTGTGAATCAGTTTTAATATTTAATATTGTATTAATAGAATTCACTTGGATTATATACCAACCGATTATATATATATATATATATATATATATATATGTATGTATGTATATTTGCATACAGAAAAATTCTAAAGCGTCACTGACTCACTTTCGTTTATTAATTATTAAATTGTATCACAATGTGTCCTCCATAGTCTGCCTGAAGTTCCAGCAAACATGATGAATATTTATCAGCGTTCCAAAACTCAAAAAAAATATTAAAACTATAACATTTTTTCTCTTGTATATAAATACTTGTTACAAATAAAATGCTTGAATTTGCATAGATAAAGTCCCACGGAGGACGAATCGCATCGGCTAAGCTAAGTTTTTTCCTTTTCTCTTAATATATATATATATATATATATATATATATATATAACGAGTTCTGAGTTTACGTTATTATTGCATTAAACTTTTATTTGTGGTTTTCCACCGTACACCGGGAATTTATTAAGAAACACACACGCACACACTAAGTCCGACAATTATTTTCTGTACATACGTTATTTTTATAGATACAAATATTTAAGTAAATGGTCTGTTTATACTAAATAGCAGGCGCAAAAGAAACTACTATAATGGAATTTTTTCGGTTCGATCCAATTCCTAAACTTTTTGCGCTATTTTCTCACTATAGCGGATATTGTTCTTCGTATATCTTCTGAATTGTAAGTTTTTAGAATCCTTACTCTATTCTTTGTTCAATGTTATCGAGTCAATAGAAATATAATTTTCAGTTGCCGAATTCCGAACCGTCACGAAGTTCTTGTTCGCGTAGAACCAAACTTCAAAGGGAATCTATAAATGTATGATGCAGATAAGCGATGACAAGTGGACGTCATAATCAGCTGTACAAAAGGTTCAAAGATTAGACCCAAAATGCATTACAGCCTAAAAGACCTCCAACGGTATAAATTCCTGAAATTGTTAATCATGTTCATGATCTAAATTTGGCCAATCGACATATTTTGGTCGAAATCCAAAGAACTCGTTTCCTGAGCCGTTGAATATGCAGATGCTGTCAGCCAAATAGGGACCAAAATGATTGAATGCCGATTCGAAAACGATACTGATTTGGCAACCGATCTGGGGATAATGTTTTGGAACGATCTTTCAGTGTTAGTGGAATATAGTTACAATAATATGACCTGGAGATTAATAACAGTCGATGAAGTGGCCGTAATGGGATTACCCATGGACAAAGAAATTAAAGCGACAAAAATCAAATGGAAATATCATGGTTAAGATTTTGGGAGATAAAGGTTTATGGTTGTTTCATATATTCGTTCGTTTTTTCTGATATTCTGCGAATGATCTCGAAGAATAATTTTCCGTAGAATTTTTTGCTTCTTAGAAACTCTGGCAACACTTTGGAACTGTCATCTAACGTTATTGAAATTTTGAGATGGAATGACAAGTAGATAAGAATGAGCATCTTCTCTTTGCTTTTAATCAAAGTAACAATATTTGTGCTGAGGGCGGAGATAAAATGCTTCAAAACAATCAAACGGCCAATGCTGGGCTGTACGTTGAACAAATGAACAGAGGCACAAAAAAGCAAATTCAGCTGAAAAGACCTGGCCGGCGGTTATTCAACATGTCAATGAACACCTCACGTCGCTAACTTGACCAAACATTCGGCTTTTTTCGCTATATGTTTTAAGTGACTCGATAGATTTTTTCTTCAGAAAAAAAGAATTGGCAAGTGAAAGAGGAGGAGGCAGTTGTAATCGTAGTGGTCATAATCAAACCTGGAATTACAGAGAAGGGTCGTAAGAGATGTAATAGAATCAACGGAAGAAGTAATAACAAAAAATAGAATAGCTTAATCTAATGAGAATAATACTGTCATGGCGTGAGTGATTAAACGAATTAGAAGAAACATTATTCAAATAAAGACGAAAAAGAAAGAGATTGATTATGAAAATGATGATTATGATTAATGATGGTGATGATTTATGATAACAGAGCTTGATTGGTTGGTTGCGGAGGTGTGTATTTATAATTGGTCCAAGAAATCGGCGTTCGGCCCTAGCTAAAGGACAAGATGTTGGAGTTTGATTTTTTAAGCCAACCTAGCAGGAAATCCCAATTAATAAGATTGACACAAGATAATCTTCTACCCCCATTTTGCACACTACACCGTATTAGGATGAACTGAGCAAATATTAAGATAGCAAAAAATAACAAAAGAAATAACAGACTAAATGTCTGTCTACACAATATATTATCCATTTAAAATTTTAAACGTTAGTTAAATTATTAAGAATACAAACCATACCCAGTATATATATATATATATATATATATATATATATATATATACCTTTTTAAAAAATATATAAGGATAAAGAATTAAGTAATCTAAGAAAAGGTTGTTCTTAAAGTAGTGGATAGTTATAAGATAGGATTGATATGGAGAAAGCAAAGTATAGAAATAACTATAGTAATATGTTTAATATTAGAAGGGTTAGATAATTAAAAAAATAAAGTAAGATCAATAATATTATACAAGTTTAAACCTACTTCTATGACGACATTTTAAAACTAATTCATTCCTTTGATTTAATAGTTTGCTTTGATTATTGCTTTTTATTATTCTAATTTTCTCTTCTAAACATAGGTCACACCTATTCTTAAGATTATTAGGAGTATGTGCGAAACCTATAATTTTACATTCTATCTGAAGATTCAGACCTTTCTCCTTCAATTCTCAATTTTTTTTTTGGAAAGAGCTGACTGATATTTTAATTTTGGGTTGGTAAAAAGAGTGCCTATGGGTGTAAAGCCATTGTTTCCATTCCCCCGCGGAAATTCTAATGTAAACATTAAGATTTAACCTATTTTCTTTAGGGTAAATGGATACTTGGTATATCGCCTTAGTAAATCTGTATTTTCCCTCAAGTGGACAATTTTCTCTATTTCTATAATTACGTGGGTAGGGCATAGCAGGTTTATTGTTAGTCCCATGGAATTTACTTAAATTATAGTTATTATGATAGTTGACAACATTGTAAATGTTATTGGTGCAGGAATAGCTTATTTTGATATATTACTGCGTATGTATTCTTAATAATTTAACTTATCTTTAAAATTTTAAATGGATAACATATTTATCGTTAAATTGTTTTATTTTTATTGTTATTCATTAATAATATTAATCTTTTAATATATTCTTTCTTAATATAAACTATCTAAATACGATTTATTGTTAATCTTGTTATATATATATTATTTGTAAACATATTTTGGTATTTTTAGTGGGAACAAATTTTGTATTATTAATAATTAAAAATTTCGTTTCATAAAACTTCTTTTTTCGGCCTTTCTTTAGTTTCACTTCATCTTTCTTAAAACCCCAATTTCGGGTCTTACGGTTGATATCTGGTTTGAATTTGTGGAGCTTCTTTCCTTTTAAAGACAGATAACTTCCACCCTCCCCTTACCACTACTTGGGCAGTCTGTCCTGCCGAGACTTCGATATGGGTAGGCTCTGCATCAATTTTCAACTGCTGTCTTTGTTAAATATTAAATTTTAAATCTCTAGTACCGACACTGAATACAGTCCACCGTCTGGGTTGACTAAGAATGACGTACTCGGCGTCAGCTGAAACAGACTAATACCTATGAGGTAATTTTGGATTTCTCTGTTGTGTAATATATATATATATATATATATATATATATATATATATATATATATATAGATAGATAGATAGATAGATAGATTTAATTGAATTGATGTGAGTTTGTGACCCTGGGTTTCACGTTTTTGCGATCGTCTGACGATTGTCTAATGATCGCAAAGCATCATTAGACAATAGTCAGACGATCGCAAAGCGCGTTAAACCCAGGGTTTCAAACTCACAACAATCCAACTATATATGTTAGCTCTTTCACTGATATCCAGCGCTTTCCAATAAGTACCGCGCATATATATTATATAAATAACATATATAAAAACTCCTTATATGCATATATATATATATATATATATCTATATATCTATATATATATATATATAATTCCAGCACTTCAAAATTGCCACGGCATGAAACTCAGAGTTGTGTAATTAATGTAAGATGCTATGTATATTTCTTATATATATATATATATATATATATATATATATATATATATATATATATTGTTACTTAACATTTAGCAGTGTTTTCTCTTACACTATAATGTATTTATATGTATTTATATACGCTCGCTGGTATTTACCCATTCAGTTATATATATATATATATATATATATATATATATATATATATGCATGTGTGTGTGTGTGTGCATGAAAGAAAGAAAGAAAGAAAGAAAGAAAGAAAGAAAGAAAGAAAGAAAGAAAGAGAGAAAAATTGATGTGGTATAAGATCGGATAAACATTTTTAAAAAAAACAAAAGAAAGAAAATTACAATCACCTGCATTCCTGTATATATGCGCAAACACTTCTATATCTGAAATGTGTTTGTCAGGTCACAAGTTTAGACATGAAAGCTCTTGAACTCGCACGCAGAGATGAGAAAAAAATAAATCCATCATTCGACCAAGTTTCCCTTCACTCATACACATGATGACATCTTGAAAATTCAGAGAAATGTATTTTGACAAAATCTTTCTTGGTTTGCTGTCTTTGATCAATCTTGTCTTATTTTAAAAAAAAAAAACTAATAACAGTTGAAGTGTTAATGGCAATCACAAAAAGTCTAACAAGCACAGGTGAAAAATGAAAGAAGGAAACAATCTGATTAAACTTTTACTCTTCTAGGCACGCCGTATCACGCCCAAACATCTAATTCTAGCAGAACTACCGCCTTTCGATGTAGTTTCAACTCAGATCGTGACAATTTTTGTACAGTTCAACGCGTTTGTATAATAAACTGTTTATTTTAGGACGCTCTTCTTTCAACTTGTATAAAACATGTTTCTGTTTTCTTTTAGATTTAATGCAATTTTTATTTATTTATTTTTTTGATTTCAATTTATTTCGTCACATATCTTTTTATTTTTGCAAATTATTTCGGGTTATTTTTTTTTTTTTTTTACAAAAAACGAGGAATACTAAAAAGACGATATGTTTTATTTTATTTTATTTTATTTTATCACACCTTATCTATGGCATGTTGTCTGAAATAAGGTCTGTGTAACTTATCACCACGATTTCTAACTTCATCAGACAAGTTAAGCAACGTTCTCACTCGTCAGTTCAAAATAGGAATTGTCAACAATATTATATTCTATACTTTATATTGATTATTTCTTAATCTGTGCATTTCGGGTAAATATGCTCATAAAGAGACTGGCTTCACCTTTTAAAGAAATCGATTGATTGTTTTTTACGGGTTATCAACCCTTTGTTGATCGTTTAAAGCTAAAGCATATTTTGGATTGTAAGAATAATTCTTCTTTTTTTGCATTAACAATTCTTTGAAAATAACAATGTTTCTTTCAAACACAAGTCCTACTATTTAATCCATAGCTAAGGGAGCTAATGGATTCGGGTGCAAGTTTAAGTTTCGATAAAAAATATCAGTTAAGGATTCTCTAAAATGCTGCCATTTATCTACAAATAGGAATGTATGATGGACGACTTGTATGAACGGATGACAGAACAGGATTCATAAAACAGTCAAGGAAAAGGAAGATGTGAAGAGCTATAATCATCCACTTCCTGAAGATACACGCTACATAAAACTTGATAAACTATGATCATTAAATCTGTAAATCTGCTTTCATTGATGATTGTCTTGTTACATACCGTTTTGATGGTGAGTGCGATTCAACAAAGTATTTCCTGATGTCTGAGGTTAACTACACAGCAAAAGACCTTTAAAAGCCTTTAAAAGCTTAATTCGATTTAATTAAGGTTAATTGGTTTTCTTAAATATTTTTACGCTGATATTTTCCGATTATGAGGAATTATGTTTATCATTATGATTGGATTAACAGTATTGAACTAAATTATAGTGAAAATTAGTAATACTCTCGTTAGATTTCCTTATTCTATCTTCAGATATCAATATGTCTTATATATATATATATATATATATATATAGGGGTTGGACAAAATAATTGGAACACTTGTTAAATTCAAAGAAAATTTATTTAATTTGGAGTTGGTTCTCCTTTAGCCTCACAGACAGCTTTAATACGTCTAGGAATGGAATCATACAGCTTCCTGACTTCATCCAGAGGAATTTTCAGTCATTCTTCCATTAAAACCTTCTCCAGCTCTTTACGACACGACGGTGGAGGATAGCGGCTCCTTAATTGCTGTTCCAAAATGCACCACAAATGTCCAATAATATCGATATCTTGAGATTGGGGAGGCCAGTCCATGTATTCTAGCCCACTTTTATGCTCTTCATAATAATTCTTAGCCACTCGAGCGGTATGTATTGGAGCATTATCGCCTTGGAAGATGCAGTCACAATCAGGGAATAAAGTCTTGGCCATTAGATGAACATGATCTCCCAAAATGTTCAGGTTTTTGCTGTTGATTCTACCATGCAGGGCAACTATTGGACTGAGACATTTCCATGATATGGCGGCCCAAACTATCACTGATCCACCTCCATGCTTCACTGTTGGAAGAAGGCAGTCAGGGTTGTAAGCTTCTTTGGTCTTCCTCCACACATAAACTCCCCCTGAAGTTGGGAAAAGAGAAAAACTGGACTTGTTTGAGAATATGACTTGCTTCCATTGGTCTGCAGACCAGGCATTGTGATCTTTGCATCACTTCAACCTCTTTTGAATGTTGCAAGTGGAGAGAAGAGGTTTCCTCACAGCGGCTCTTCCATGATATGCAACCTTATGGAGTTCACGGTGAACAGTTTTAGTAAAAACTGAATTATTCAGATGGTGATTCATCTCAGCTGTCACTTTGGCCGCATTTGTCCGATGATTTTTGCCACATTGCGTTTCAATGCACATCAGTCACTGTCAGTAAGTTTGCAAGTCCGACCCGAATTGCTACGGTTGCTAGAGGTCTTGCCATGTTTCTCGAATTGCATCAGTGTTCTTGATATGGTAGCTTTTGAAAAACCAAACAGTTCAACAACCTTAGTGTTCGAGGCTCCTGCCATGCGAGCTCCAACAATTTGCTCTTTTTCGAACTTGGAGAGGTCACGCATTTAGCTTAAATTTTACTAAATTCTAAAAATAAATAAGACAAAGACAGTAAATTAGATAAATAAATGTATTTACAGTAGATATATCGTGCAGTTACGAAGTTTTAGTTGAAGTTTCTAAATATAAGAGGTCTTTGAAATATAGGAGTGGATTTTGCAACTGTTCCAATTATTCTGTCCAATATATATATACATACATACGCATATTATATATCTATATCTATCTATCTATCTATCTATCTATCTATCTATATATATATATATATATATATATATATATATATATATATATTATATTTGGAACCACATGTTTCAAAAAAATAAATATATTATGTTCTATATGGATTGAGCACTGTTTTTAAAATTAAATGCTAAAGAACTCTGGATTATAAATCTAACTGTTCTTTCTTTTCATATATATATATATATATATATATATATATATAAAGGCAAATGGGAAACTTATCTTAGCCGACGTGTTTCGTCCTCTGAGGGACCTTATCAAAGCAAATGTAAGGATTTTAGTCTGTGACAATGTATACGGAAAAAAAAGGTTATTGTATTTTCAAAATTTTTAGGTATAGGAGTGTTCATTAACATTTATCGGAAAAATAATGCAAGTTTATGGAGGAGATGAGTTGATACAATTCAATGTCTAATAAACGAAATTGAATAAGTGATTTCGTTTATTAGACATTGAATTGTATCCCCTCATGTACTCCATAAACGTGTCTGAATTTTCCGTTAACTTGAGGAATATCAATGACCGCTCCTATACCTAAAAATTTTCAAAAACCTATGACATTTTTGCTCTAGTATATAAATACTTGTCACAAAATAAATTCCTTCCATTTCCCATGATAAAGTCCCTCAGAAAAGGAAACGCGTCGGCGAAGATAATTTTTCCTTTATCGTTATTCATATCGTCCTTTTACAGATATGCTCTCTCTGAAATTTTTACACACACAATCACACACAGAGACATATATATATATATGTATATAATTTTTTTTTAAATATGATTCCAAAACGCCACATAAGAAGTCTCATGTTTCAAAACAAAGCCGAAAACTTCAATATAATTATTTAAATTAAATTGAATTAAAATAAGCTCTGTTCCATCTTCAAGCGAAATTTTTTTTTGGAATAACGTATATCTGAAATTTACGTGTTTTAAAAATTGAAATCAAAATTTCCATGGTAACAGCTAGGGCGAATTGTTTAAATTGGGTAGGCGAGTGTTGGGTGTTAATAATAAGTATCAGTATAGAGTTACTTTCATAGATGTCAAGTCAGGGAAAGGTGGGGGTGTCTAAATTTTAAACGGAAGATGTATTAACCCTCGTCTAGTTTGCATGTCTATGGAGATTTATTTATTTTATTTTTTTATGAAAGGGATTTGTGCATATAAAATTCTGTCGTAACGTTTGTTTTTTGACGACTTCATAAAGGGTTATCTTTTTTGTAGGGTATTTAAACTATTTTATTGAGCTATTATGAAGGGTGTTATATTGTATGCATGTTTATAGTTAATTATTCAAACCATGAATCTGATGATTGGGCTATGGATTAAACAAGTTATTATATTTTATGCTTTTTTTTTTTATCTAATAATTCAAACCAAAAATCTGATGATGTCTACAAAAAACCGTTAATTCGTGTCTATTGTTTAATAGATTATTATTATTTAGAAGCTTAATAATGTGCAATTTTTCATGGAGGCACAAAGGGCATGGGTCATCCCAAGTTTTACATGTTCTATATATATATATATATATATATATATATATATATATATATATATATAAACAGAGAAAAAGAGAGAGAGAGAGTTCGGACCGCTAATCAAGTTTCACGCTATGGCGATCATCTGGCAACCAGAACGCATAACGCTCCAAACTTTGTCTTTTTCTGTGTTGTGACACTGGGAAGCGTAATTGCGTTGTCTAGAGCACTGTGTATTACTGTATAGGCAGGTCATTTGGTCTGTTTTCTTCTTGAATTTTTGTTTCCTCGCACTCCCAACCGACAACGTTTTTATAGCGGTTTTCCTCTTGATTCAGTTTCTTATCGTTACCCGTGACGTCGCCGCGGACGATTTTAAACTTTCTGCTTGCTAAAGTATACCAGAATGTAACCAATGTCTCCTCGCCTGCCACAAAAGACATCACATTCTTTTTTGAAAATCACTGAGACCGTCGAAATTACTTGAATAAAACAAGAGAAAAAAGTTCCTCTGTAATTTCGATCCCAATATAAAACTTATTCGAAAATTGAAAAATAAAAAACAATAAAATTAAACAGGCAGACCTTCTTCAGATGAATATTTGCTGGCTAAATACACCTCATATATATATATATATATATATATATATATATATATATATATATATATATATATATATTCGATAAACAATGCAATCAATTTACAAATTCATGAATTATTCATACAAAAACAAATGCAAAGGTTAATGATTTAATTGGCGAGAAATCCATCGTCGCAAACAATTCAAATAATATACAAAAACCCGAACCTGTTATGAATGAAAAGATCCTTGTTTCTATAAATTTCTGCCGCATTAGTTCTTATTTTTACTACAAGCTTTCGTCTGTTCCTACAGACATCTTCAGGTATGGAATAGATGTTGTTCTTGTTTTTTCTCTCAGTAATAAGAGGACAACGAAAATATATGTATTGTTGTATCCGAAAAATGCTATTGGAAATGAGTTATTTTCGGATACAA
>CAHIKZ030005479.1:1820000-1867500 GCA_903632075.3 Acanthosepion pharaonis
CTAACCAAAATATTAATAACACCAAAGGTAACCTCGGTCAAGTGGAACTATGAAACGGTCTGTGATGTAAGATCAGAAAACAGATCCTCAAAGGCAAAAAGTGACACGAGATTTCTGAAAGACATTTTTAGTAATAACCGACTACGGCACAAACCTTGGAATATAAACACGAAACAAACGTCGGAATATATACAAAATAAGACCAAAGGGAATATCCACAGCAGTTGAAGAAATATGCTCAAAGAGACTTGCTAGAAAAGCAAAACTAAAACGGTTCACAGAATTACAAGAGACACGCAAAACGGCGCTTTCGAAAACGACAAGATGGAATTTTATTAAGTAATAAATAGAGTAAAAAAACTCAAACCACAGAACCAGACGCAGCAAACTCAAATAATTTCTGGAATGGAATATGGTGATGCCAAGATAAAAACAATCAATCACTGAAATAGCGAACTGTAATGAAGAAAGACCCTCGGTAAATAAAAGACGGATAAGCGTCCAGAGCTAGTACTTTCCTCTACGCTATTTTATACGTCTAGAAATGCTTCTAAAATCGCGAAGTCCTGATCGGAACTACGAATATTGTTTTAAGCTGATCTCTTTGTTCCACAAGAGGCTAGATCAACAGTTTCAAGACACTATATAGAAAGAATTGCCGGCTGGAGACAATATAAAACGCCTGTTATATTTGGCATCCCCGCAACCACAAATCACGTGAAATATGTATGTATACATGTATAGCTGGCCACTCGTATTCGAGAATACTCGTCTACTAGGACGGCTAGCCAATCCCTATTACAGACGCTTGCTCAGGTGCATTTGTGTTCATTCAACTCCCACAGAACTGACCTGTGGTTTATATTGCAACTATGCTGATCAGGCCTTAGTTACAGTTTCTGGGAAAGAGCGCGTTATCTGCTGGCAATCCAGTTAACGTTGAGAGTTCGAACGTGTGGAACAAGAAATGCAGTACTCCTTGGAAATTCAACCAGACAAAGATCAAAATTTATTGTTTTCTTTCCACTTCCTAAGTAAGTCAAGACTTTCTGGCCAACTTAGTATATATACCTATCTTAGTCCGGATTTTTATAAACATATTAAGTCATCTTATTATCGTATCTTTGGATGTGTTTTCGGTGAAAATATTTGGAAGAATCTTAACACTGTCCATGTGTTTGAACTTCGTGTGTGGCTTAGCAGTCTAGCTGAAACAAAGCCCGACCTCGTTTGAACAAAGCAGGATACTCCTTCTCTAGTTTAGCGTCGGTCGTGCGGACGTGTGGAACAAGCTCGAAATGCAGTACTCCTTGGAAATTCAACCAGAGATTAATATTTGTTTTCTTTCCTTTTCCTAAGTGAGTCAGGACTTTCTGGCCAATATAGTATTAACTGGACAGCACAAATATAAGAATCCATGGCGGAACGGAAGGAATACAGTAGAGGAAGTAAAGGTGCAAATGTTATCTTCTACATCGACCATAGTAATTCTGAATTAATTAAAATCAAGAGAGAAAAAAATTGCAATGACAAAGATCAAACATCGTCCACCATAGCTAAATACGTAAATAATTCAGAACATTCAGTCGTCAATGGTAGCACTCATGATTAACCGTGGAAAACTAGCGAGCGTACTTGAACGCCGGAAGTGAACTTTTAATAAACCGGAACACAGATCAACAATGCTAAAAGATTTAACGACGACATATGAACACAACTAAGGGGGAGACAAATAAATAAAAATGTATGAATAAATATATCTTTTAAGCAAATCACCCCAAATAAGGCTGGGGTGCCACAAGCAAGCAAGGGGTTACAGAGTGAGATTAAGAATAAAGTGGAGTGTTTGAGAAAAGGATAAAGAGAATGACAGGGATCAATGTCAAGGCATCAGAAGATGTCGATTGACATTACATTTGAATGGTTGAAGATTATAGCTATCGGGGAAGCAAGTGATAGGAAGGGAGTTCTACTGACGGGTGGTGCGAGGTATTAAGCTGTTGGAGTAGAAGACATGAGGCACGGTGGAGTAATGGATAGCGGCTTGGATTGAGGAATAGGAGAGCCGAGTTCGAATTCCAGTCGAATCCATTACATTCACTTACGTGCTGAAAAAGGGAAAGGTGTGAATCCTCTTTCTTCTCCCTCCAGCTATGGGTAAATAGCAGGACAGACTGGATGGCAACTGGTCTAGGAGAAGGAAAACTCTGAATTCAAAACCTGCTCTTAGAGGAGGGTGAATGGAGTCTCTCTGAGCCTTGGTTGGCAATCCATTTAGTGTTGGTGTCACGATAAAAACACCCTTGATAGCCCTAGCGAAGCATCAAGAATTCAGCTATTTGACAAGATTATGAACTATACCAATCAAAGTATTAGTGAGTTCAATCTCGGCTGAGGCCGCAAGATGTGATGAGAAGACATGGTTACATTTAATCGTTTCGACAGTGAAAGGGTGGGATGCCAACCTAGTAACACGTTTAAATTCATGCAGTTTGGGAACCAGTGAAAGTAACTCGTCGGAGCAGTTGCCATGAAAATATTTGTAGAAAAGACAAAGGGAAGCCACAGCACCTCTGTGAAATAACGACTGCATATGGAATGCCAGATCAGGACCAACCACGTTGTATATCCGTCTCTGGATTTTGTGGAGGACCTCGAGATGAACAACGGGAACACCAGATCATATATGGCAGCAGTATTCCATGCAAGGACGAATGGTTGATTAGGTAGATTTGAAGGAAAGACGCACCCGAGAAAAAACTTCTGGCACGACACAGAGAACCAGCTTTCCTTGCGGTAGATGAAGCTATAGATTCAATGTAGTTGTTCCATTTCAGGTCAGTGGTCAGCGTAAGATCAATTAGGGTCAGAGAAGCGCTTCCGTGAAGTTGGGTATCAGTCATCCTGATGGGAAGTGGGGAGGGGTCTCACTAGTGGGTAAATGAATAATAAATAAGTTGTTAATGCAAAGTTGAAGACTAGCAAGTGTCATCGAGATTATTTGTCATCGGTGTGCCGTAATCCTTTAAGATGTAGGCGATCATATCTCTCCACAACATCTCCTCTCCAATAGGCTTTGTCTCTTCAATATCCCACCCAATCTCTGTTCTGCGATCCATTTATACAAGTTTTTCGGTGAGGTCACTCGCTGATTACCTCTGTTCCGCTTGCTTTCAATATGTCCTGTGAGTGTTAGATTCTCCAAGCCCTCACTCCTTATTATGTGTCTTACAAATTTCAACAGTCTCTTTCTGATTATATGTATAAATGTCCTTTTTGTTTCAATTTTTCTTGAAATTTCCTTGTTGCTTACAGTCCATGGTATTCTCAGCATCTTTCTGTAGAACTACAATCTCTTTGTCTCTAGACTATTCTTCATCTGTGAAAAAATTGCCCAGTATTCACTGCCATATTGGAGGATTGATATTACATAACAGTTCAGTATGCTTTTCATTGCTTCTAATGCTATTTTCCTGTTTAATACTATACTTATCTTATGGAAGGTTATTGCAACAGGTCTTCGGATTTCGGTATTACATGTCATGTGTTAAAACAGTTGCCAGATACAGGATTAAAAGCAAACAGGCCATTAACTACAGAGTAAAGCTATGAATGTGTTATGGGACCTTACCCATAATAATAATAATGGACTATTACATACTTAATAAATACTGCGCCTCAGGAGTAGGCAAGGAGTCAGTCAGTAGTTCAAGTCGAGTCAAGAGTCGAGTCAGAGGCAGTCCGAAACAGAGTCACGTTCAGACAATTACTACAAGACATTGGAATAGTGATACTGGTCGAGACTACATTGTTCTCCCTACTAAACCTGATTGTTCGTACTAACACTTCTACTTCTCTGTATATATTCTTGTTTGTAACATATCTGTGTTATTCCATACCTGTGTTCGAGTTCATCTTTATTGGTTCTACCTTGGACTATCACCGTGGTACAAGGAACCGGACCATAACAGAATGCAACGGGGTGTATGAATGTGACTCGGTAAAGCAGAGTGAAATTAAACAAAAAACAAGACATGATTATTTTAGAATAATAAGAGAAATACTTGAAATTAAACCACGTTGCTCGGATTGAGGAATCGGAGAGCCGAGTTCGAATTCCAGTCGAATCTATTGCCTTCACTTACGAGCTAATAGATATGGGAAAGGTATAGTAGGACAGACTGGGTTCTATAGCCTTGGATGGCAATTGGTCTAGAAGAGATCACTTTGAATTCAAAACCTGATCTTCCAGGGTTGGGGGTTGTGCAGTAAGTTAACAACCTACTTAAAAACTGTTTTATTACTGATGTGGGCCCAAAGTTGGGACCACGGAAGGAAAACACGGCACACGGATTAGAGTTCAGAAAGATATATTAAACAAAAAGGTTACAAAGATAGTGTAAGTGTAAGCGGAGCTTACTATGTGCTAGTGTCCAATATTGGTAGTCGTACGCGGCTCATACTACGGTATTTAGAATACTCTCTCTCTCTCTCTCTCTCTCTCTCTTTCCTCTTCTCCTAGAGTGTTATATCGCATACTTTATATAGTCCTGGAAGAGTCCATGTTGTAGGTATGTTACGGTATCACAACAATTACAGAAACCGCAACGATACACTAGGGCCCTATGTTGACCAAGGAATTTAAAGTGGCAAAACGTAATAATACCAAATAGCAAAAACTCGATAAAAGGAATTAAAATCTAGACAGTAAGTACTATATTGAATCAAACAAGAACATTCTTAGGTGGGACTAAAGAGGCTTTCAGTCCAAATGATTTGGCGGACAAAGAAATCCATAGCCATAATCAAAGCTTTACATATCAAAGACGAGACAGATGGGATATGTTGGCATCAAAGACTGCGGACAATATAGCCAAAATGGAACTGGATCAATACTTGCATCAATGCACGAAATAGTTAAAGTGCCCGAATAGGTGTGAACATTTTAAATCGACAAACAAGGAAGAAGAGAAGAACGCGAAAAAAAATGGGAAAAGAAAAAATTGCACGGAAACCTCAATAGGCAGATAGACAATATCGAAAAATCAAGGATAGAGACATTACGCAGAGGAAACCTCAAAAGAGAAACAGAAATCCCCGTTATCACATCTGAACAAACGGCGTTAAAGCGAAGACTGAGAAAACTCCGAAGAAAAAGGAAATACAACTTCTGTGGAAGAAGATGAAAAAGAATAAAGGGAATCCAGCAAGCTGACTAAAGAATGAATACAAAAGCAAATATGATAGGGTGGTGACAATAATTCCCTGAGAACTGTGCAAATGATTTGGTTTTGATCACGTAGACTGTAGTGAAGAACAAAATCACTAATTATTTGGAGATATCGAGCACCAGAAATAACACCCAAACCAAGCAAGAGAAACTGATTTCTTTCCCTCTCTCCTATCACGGCGGCCTCTACAACTTACTATCTTTTGTTTATCCAATGAATTCGTGCTATTTTTCGAACTCTCTTTGTCTTTGACGATCAACTCTAACGATCAAAAATAAGAAAGAAAGAATCTGTCACATAGTAGACATCTCTGTGCCATCGTACCCCAGAGTGAATCTGACGGTTCGTGATAAATTACAGAAATACCATGACTTGCTCGAGAGCTAAGAAATGTTATTGCTGTACTCGTAATAGTAGGATTACTTGAAACTGTAGATAAAACACTGGAATAGAGATCAGATGAGACCGTACAATCTGGGATCGTGAGGATACTGTGTAAAGTGCTGGAGATTTGAGGAGATTGCTACCGCTTACTGTCCAGCGCTCACAAGCAGGCATCTGTTGAGAGCATATAAATGCATATTTAAATAAATAAATAGATAAATAACAATATAATATTTAATGAGAAAATTTGTTTAAAGAACCGCAAGCTGAGGTTAATTCATATACATTGTTCATGTTTCATTTTCTATTTGAAAAATAACATCCATTGTCTAAGTTACTTTGGACGAAATAAGCTCGGAAAAATTTGAAATGTCCTATTTTGAGATTTGAAATCTATTCATAAATTCACGTATAGTTTTCAAACTTTAGAAAGTACAGACGTTGTTAAGCCGAAATGAGTGCAAAGGTTAGGGACAAAGGCAGAGGTCAAAAGTCGTTTGCATACCGAATTTGACTTTGGCTGGCTTCCAGTCTGAAGTATTATTTCAGGTTGGCTTCGTTTTATATATGGGGCAGTGTTATTGTTCAGCCGTTGAGTTCATTGTAATTAGGAATCTATGCTGTTCCTTTTTATCCAGCGTCATTAATTAGATGGGAAGCTGTGGAGAACTGTGATCACCCATGTACTGAATAGCGATAGCACAAAAGAGTGAGTGAGAGAGAGAGAGAGAGAGTTCATAAATAATTATTCGCTAAATATTTCATGGTGATCACAGATTTTATAAACGCAAATTCAGTTTCTCCGAGAAAAACAATACATTCTATTTCATGAATAAATTAAGGATATTTTTAGAACAAAAATCTGGACATATCAAACGTGAGAAATTTATAAATAATAAAGTATTTTTAATATATATATATATATATATATATATATATATATATATATATATATATATATATATATATAAAAAGAACAGAACACAGTTCCGCGAACTTTTTGGGTTGTATAGTGTTTTTTTAGAAAAAAATAATATGCTTTATTTTCCATAATTTTACTACACGGGTTTCTGGTCTCGCGACCGTCTTCAGGTAAAAGGCGGAGATTTCCATATATTATTAAAAATAATTTTCCCTTAGGTTTTTCAATGTTAAATATTCTCGATATGAGACATTCTCTGTTTTTGTGTTAGTAATCCGAATTTCTTTCTTGAATTGGCAATGAAGAGTTCTGCGCGAAGGGTCATAAAACAATTATGGTTGGTCGAAGAGAAATGATGAAGTACTTATCGGCATTTTATCTTTTAGTGTCTTACTGACCCCTGTGCGTTCTTAGATCTGTTGCCATTTTCGTGTGTTTCTGCACAGCATGCGTGTATATATGCGTGCGTATATTCCCCCTCCATACATACACTGTCTTACTATGAGGAATTAGTAAACTCATTTGTACACATACACACATACATACACATACGCACATACACACCATCCGACCACAAGGAATCAGTACATACACACACACATACATACACACATACATACTTCTCAAGCTACATGGAACACACATATATATATATATATATATATATATATATATACAAAGGTTGTAATATATATATATATATATATATATATATATATATATATATATATATACAAAGGTTGGTAATGAACGATAATACTTAGGACAATAACAACACATATAAGATTCGCCAGCGGCGCGTGGAAGAAGTAGTCAACTGTTAGAAGTAAGTCAAGTGAATTCCACAATAAATCCCCAACTGCAGGATATCTACCAACCGCCCTATGCAGTCAGATGTGGCACAAGGCCGAATTTAATGTGGGGTATCTGAGCCCGTATGCTCGGCCAAAAATTCCTCGTAGACCCCGAATAAAATGGGGTCGGGTAACTGTTTCCCCAGACAAGTCCAGCCTCGTCTGGGGATACTCTCTGCTCGGAGGTAGAGAGTTTGGCCAGCACAGATGGAGACGAATCTCCAACTGCAGGATATTTGCCAACCACGCGGTCAGATGCGGTACAAGGCC
Source organism: Acanthosepion pharaonis (assembly GCA_903632075.3). NCBI lineage: Eukaryota > Metazoa > Mollusca > Cephalopoda > Sepiida > Sepiidae > Acanthosepion > Acanthosepion pharaonis. The sequence continues at coordinate 1,827,662 of CAHIKZ030005479.1, forward strand.
GAATTTTAACGTGGAGTTTCCGAGCCCTTAGGCTCGGGCAAAAATTTCTCCGTAGACCCCGTAAAAAACGTGGTCGGGTAGCTGTCTACCACCCCAGATGAGACTCTGCCCTTCGGCATAGCCTCGACTGGAGTTGAATCTCCAACTGCAGACTAACATACAGTATTTACTACTGTATTTATGTGAATGGGGACATACCCATTATCGTCCGTAGGTATGTTACAACACTTTACTTGCTTCAATCATCATCTTCTGTATTCTCGAATCCTGTTCATCTTTTGTCCGTTCATCAATCCTCCCTATACACAGTCTTTTCTCCCATTTTCACTCCCTGTAACACCCTGTGTATTAGTGGCATTCAAACTAAAAATGCCTAATATCGTGTGTGTTTGTGGACATTTCGAAATGTTTAAATCAATTCTGAAATTTAATGACATTATCCGGATTAGGTTTATATGACCCCCATATACACACTCATCTTTTTGTCTGGTTTAACTAGATCCGATAAAACACTTGTTATTGTCATAGGAAGAAGGAAAAATATTTTGCGCAAAAATAATTTAATTAAAGCATCAGGATAAAGCAAGTTATTTATGTCTTAAATTTGTTTCTTTCGTGTTTAATTAAGCGGCAGTGTTTAGTCTAAAATTAACAAAACAAAGAATATCTACTGAAGGTTAATCGTGATCACATCAGTTGTTTTCAGCATGAATGGTGGGGGGGACGTGTTAATCTTGCTCATGATCATTATCATCGTCATCATCATTATTATTTTGTTTCTTCCGAATTGGTTCATGATGTTGGCTTCGGAAAAAAAAATCCTTTCTTTTCAGCACACTTCTCCTAACTTAAAAAATACGCCTATCATTTGTTCTTTTCTATTTTTGATTTGGTTTTTTACGGTTTATCAACCTTTTGCATGCTATTCAAAGCCAGAAAATATTTTAGATTGTAAGGATTTTTTGGGAGATACAAGTCAGACTAATTAAACCATAGCTAGGAGGAGAAGAGGTGAATTCATGCCTTTCCCAAGGGTTCTTGTGCGTCAAAAAATGAAACAAACAAAACTGAAATTGGAACTCGATTCCGAGTCATTACCCATTAAACCAAACGCACACCCTAGCTTACAGCTTCTGGTATTCCCAAGCGGTCCCCCATCTAGGTACTGACCAGAATCGACGTTGCTTAACTTCGGTCATCGTACGGGATCCGGCGTTTCAACGCTCTATGGCCGTAAGCCTATTTGTTCTTTTTATTGACAGACTGCATCCAACACTTTCCAAAGTAACGTTCTTGTTTCGGGCAGAGTCAAGAACAGGGTGCAATGGATAAATTGCCGCCATTTTATAATTCTTACTTCGCGCATGTGCGTTGTTTGTTTTTGATTTTGTTGACTGGGTCAGTTGGGCACCGCCTGTGAGAAAACGAGCACCATGAAGTAATTCAATCAGCCAGGAATTTGGAAACGGCATGCTGTACTGTTTGGCATTAGCACCGAATTTTCCAATACGAACATTTCAGAGTGTTTGGGTGTCAATTTGAAGACTGAAGGTGTTTGATGAGTCTAATGGTGATTATGAAAGTATTTGGAGTGATCACTAGTGATAGTAATGTTATGCCTTCATTCATATTCCCACCGGGCCTCAGACTCATTAGGGTGGGCCTACATCAAGTGCCTTGAGGATGTAGTGCTGTCCAGGGTCAAGAGGGTGGCTGCTTGAAGACCTATGTCTGGCAACAGGACTATTCGCAATGTCACACAAGTAGGAGAACCCAGTCATGACTGTCAGACAATTTCTGCGACAACATCACCCCTTACATCTAACCACTTATCTCCCCAGACTGCAATCCCCTTGGTTATAATGTGTGGGGCGCATTTGAGCTAGAGACCAACAAAATTCCTTCAGATGAAATGAAAGCAAGTATTTTGGAGACCGTTCAGAAGAGTTGCAAGAGATTCCGAAATCGCGTGGAAGCCGTAGCTGAAGCCAATGGCGATTTTATTGAATAAATTTTCTCTTTTTAATATTTCTAGATATTTTTGTGTAATTTTGATAAATAGATCGGTTAAATTGAGATGTCAGTGTTATTTTCATTTTTGCGTCATTTAAACGATAATCTGTCCATCGCAATCTGTTTTGTCCATGTTTTTTATAAAACAGCCCAGTGCGGCAACGATCACTGATATTATAATTACTTTCTTTGCTAGTTCTTCCCAAATTATTATTTGAGATCTTCTATAACTATTCGTCCAGATGGTAGCCCGCTTATTCTCTGATGCTTAGAGGCACAACACTACATGAGTAGTAAGACGGAGCGCTGTCATCAGCTCTCTGCGAATGATGTATTGTCAAGGCATCTTGCGTTGTAGAAAGATTCTTGGAGTAATTCCCAGTACGTCAACCCACAAAAGGAACAACTTGAGCTTGTGCTGCTTATATTTCTCAGGTTTTCCTGCCAGATTTTGATATCGCTGTATTTTCGCCTGCTCTGCGTTCAAGATGATCTTTCCTAACGTACAACAATGTCTCTCAGAGTCCATTCATGGCTGCTGTTGTAAAGACGTGTAACGACGATTGCTTTCCAAGCGATTATAAGTAAATATGGTCGTATTATTATTATTATTATTATTATTATTATTATTATTATTATTATTTTCTTTGATTTCTGGCGTTTACACATTTCTTTCCGGGTCTCGCCCAGGGACCTAAGGTTAGAGATGGCATCATGACACTTTCCACTGACAAAAAAAAAAAAAAAAATTTACATAGATAAAGCCTTTCGTAAAGTGTGGGCTGTACTTGTCAGAACAATTTTTTGTATTTCCTTGAGGCATGGATTTCCAGGAATCCCTTCAATTAGTCTACTGGAATCTTTTCCAACCAGTCCTAGGGCTCCAACTACAACAGGGATTGTTGATGTTCCCATATGCCACATTTTCGAGATTTCTATTTCAAGGTCCTTGTATTTTGACAACTTTTTTAAGATCTTCAAAGATACATTGCAGTCAGCAGGGACTGCCATATCAATAAGAAAGCACTTTTTTGTTTGTGGTCTTTAATAACAATATCTGGCCGGTTGGCTTTGATTGTTCTGTCAGTGTGTATTGTGTAATCCCATAGAATTGTAACAGGTCCTATCTCCGTAACCTGGTCTGTGTGGTGTTCATACCATTTTCTTTCAGTTTCCTTCCTGTAGAAGTTGTAGATTTTCAAGTGCAGATATTGGCCCACTCTGTCATGCCGGGTTTTATATTCAGTGGGTGCCAATTTCGTGCAACCTGATACAAGGTGATCAATCGTTTCTGGATATTTATCACAGAATCTGCATTTTGGGCTGACGCAATATTTTAGTAAATTTTGATTTCTGTTGTATACATATTACCTTCCGGGTACCAACCAGGGTAAAAAATGACATAATGACATCTTCTACTGATCGTTTTTTATTAAATAAAAAAAATATGAGTATGACGATAAAGTACATCCGCGTCCTGAGTAACCGATATACTACGTCCAATAGCAAGGACTCTGTTCAGGAGGTTTTTAGGAGCGTGGAATGACCTTTTAATTGCTGGTGTTCCCAGGTCCACCCTGACCCGGGGTGGTAGCATCTGTTAGGGTCCCATCTATGGGCAAATAGTTAACCCCGAAACTGGGGTAAAAAGCATTATAAAAGTGTAAAAATAGGTTTTAATACCAGAAATACTTTGTAAAAATTTATTACCAGAAATAAATTTTTGAAGAAATAAAAAACTATCAACAACAATATATTTTTGAAAAAACATTACCAGCAATATATTTTTGAAAAAAATATTACCAGCAATACGTTTTTGAAAAAAACATATTACCAGCAATACATGTTTAAAATATTACCAGCTATACATTTTTGAGGAAAAAAATTTTACCAGAAATATAATTTTGACAAAACAAAATATTACCGGAAAAAAACGTTGTCGGCATTAAATAATCCATTGAGGTTGATATACCGTAAAACACAACAAACAAACAAAAAATAAGATCACACATATTTTACAAAGACAAAGCTCTTTATAATGTGTGTGTTGTACTTGTGAATATAATTTTTTTTTTATTTCTTTAAGGCATTGGCAACCATGAATCCCTTCAATGAGTCTATCAAAACCTTTTCGAATCAATCCGAGTGCTCCAATTACAACTGGAAGTATTGATGTCCTCATGTGCCACATTTTTTAGATTTCCACTTCAAGATCCTTTTATTTTGATAGTTTTTTGAAAATCTCAAAGATACATTAAAACTTGAAGGGGGGCCATGTCAATAAGAAAGCACATTCTGTTCATGTGATGTCTGGGCGATTAACTTTGATTCTTCTGTCTGTGTATATTGTAAAGTCCCATAAAATTATTACAGGTCCTATCTCTGTAACCGGGTCTGAGTGATATTCATACTAGTTTCTTGCAGTTTCCTTCCCGTAAAAGTTGCATATTTTCCAGTTGCAGATATTAGCCCACTCTATTATGCTGAGTTTTATATTCAGTGGGTGCTAACACTGTACAAACAGGGATGAGCAAACTTTTTGGCTCAGGGCCCACTTGACTTTTACATTCACTTTTTGTGGGACCATTGTTGTTGATCATCCTTTTTTGCCGGTGCATCGAAGTCTGATGTTAGTGTTGTTGTAGCAAGACTCAGAACAGATCTGAGGCGTTCATCACTCAACTGGGAATCTGTGGGGTGATTTGTTGGTATTTATCACACTAAAAGTCTGTTCACACACATAAGTAGCGCTTGGAAATAAGACGAATGTGCCACCTAGTGGGATTCCAGCCATTACAGGACAAGGTCAGATGAATGCAGTCATAATTCTGTCAATCGTCGGCGGGCCAAATTAAAAAGACCAACTGGCCGGATGTGGCCCGAGGGCCGTAGTTTGTCCACCTCTTCTACGCAACCTGATACAAGATGGTCAATTGTTTCCGGATATTTTTCACATAATCTGCATTTGGTATTAACACAATTATTCAGTATGTGGGCTTAGTAATTTCTAGTTAGCAAACATCGGTTCAGTGCACTATTATTATTATTATTATTATTATTATTATTATTATTGGTTCATTTTCAGATCACCTCCCGTAACGAAAGAAAATAAACACGTCATTTGTTCTTTTCATCGACAATTCGTATGTAAAACTTTTAGAATTACCCTTGCCCTTACGGGTGGGCATGCTTTTTGTCACTATTTCTAAATCTCAGTCCAATAAATGCAAGGTTTTTATCCATGTTCTTTGTTCAACATCCCAGAGTTCCAATGGTACTGGTAATACTGCTGCTTTGTGGGACCGATTCCCAGGAGGACGCTTCCTCGATCATTACAATCTTAACCTGTTCAAGTCTATAATAAACCGTTATCTTCCTCTACATATCCCCATAAACTGTGCTTCTTAATCTGTAACTTTCTCCCTTGGGTGGCTCTTGGGCCTTGTACAGGGAGAAGAATATTGTAAAGGAAAAGAAACGAGAAAAATTCCGACCTCACCAATTGTATGCGACTTGTAAGAATAATTATTCATAAATATGTAGTGGACAACGCAGATTTTAGAAATAAGAAAATTATTATTAGCAGTATTATCCTATTGTAATTGTGTTTGTCTTGCCCTCCGTTGGCTAGCATGACCGTTACGCCCTGCCAATACCTCATAAGTAATGGACTATTCCGTTTCGATCGCGTTGAAAGAGAGAGAAATAACGTAATTCCCTATGTATAATACACCTTCATCCATAATACACACACCTAAAATTTTGCTGAAAGTGTGGGAAAACGCTTCTACTCACGCATAATACGCACCCCTTGTTTGGTAATCAAACCCTATAAACTGTACCTCTCCAATTTCATTACGGCCAGCGTAAAATGAATTAAAATGGTTTTAAACAGAATAATATTATTCTAATTTAGTTTCATGATAATTCTTATTTTATTTTACGGTAATTTTTTAAAAACTTTTTGTAGCTGCGCATAATACGCAACCCTGATTTTGCTTATTATTATTTGGAAAAAAATGCGTATTATACATGGAGAATTACGATATACTACTGAATAATAAATGAAAGAAAGAAAGACATATATATAGAAGCGTTTAAATTTCAGTGAAATGGAAAAAGTTGTCAATTTCAATTTTTTTTCATTTGTACTCACTTCCTAAAATAACGACCAGCATTCATATTTACGATTATTATTGCAATATTTTGTTAAAGTCGAATAATCAGATATTTAACGATGCGATTGGAGAATTTCTACGGAGATTTTTACACCATGAGCTTCTTCAATCATTAACTTAAGAATTAAGATTCATTAGGAAATTTAAATAGAAAAACCGTGAACTTTTTACGCTTTTTACTAGTTATTATTATTATTATTATTATTATTATTGTACAGTGTACGAACGATGTCAGTGAATCTGTAAGTGAAATTTCTGCGTAGAAATTATTGATTTAATTTTATTTCTTCAGTGCGTATTGATTTTTTTTCTGTCCCAAGATGCCTTAAATCACAGAGTTTTGTTAATGATTGCATTGAATGTAAAAACTCTGTCGGCCTTCAGTCAATCTTTCGACAAGGTTTCAATATCATTTTTCCAACCAGACTCAACCGCAGTTATTCTTTTCCCATTTAATGCGAAAAAATGAAAGCAATTACAGCAATAATTTGCACTCATTGATATGTAATTTTTTTTTTTTACACCCCAAAGTAAATTGGTGCATTTTTCCGAGTTATCACGTGTAAGCAAGTCTCATCACTACGCCATCTCTCTTCATTATCTGAACAGATTTTACAAGTGTTCACTTTTAGATAGTTTCGATTTTCTCTCTTATTTCAACATCTAGCAGTGTCTTCATAGGCTTTTAGGCCTGTTCTAAGTGTGCCTATAAAGATAAGGACTACTGTCACTGTCATTATCTGTCTATATCTCTGTGATGAGATATTATGATTCAGTCAGTCAGTTATGTGCCATGCGTGATACACACTTAGGCGATCATGTATCTTTCGAGGGAGATTTTTTTCCCGCAGTAGGTTGCCATTTCTTTCTGCGGTAAACTAGTTGCCATCCAAGGCTATAGAACCCATAGCTTAGGGGGAGATAATAATTCATACATTTTCCCAAGAGTATTTGCAAGTAAGTGAATGCAATGGATTCGACTGGAATTCGAACTCGGATCTCCGATTCTCAATCCAAGCTGTTATTCATTACTCCACCGTGCCTCCTGGTATCATGATTACTTACATTTTTTACATTATTCGTACTGATATCCTGACCTTCATTGCCGTATTCACAATATTTCGGCCTCTATATCTCTGAGATGAGGTATTATGATTACTTACATTATTTAAATTATTCGGATTGTTATCCTGATCTTCCTTGCCATATTCGTAACGTTTCGGCCGTCGTACGCTCCGGCATGGAACTAAAAAAAAACTATCCCGGTGAACGAATTCGATTCGAAATTCTAATCACCCGAAGAAGGCCGGAGAGTGCAACGGCCGAAATGTTGTGAATATGGCAATGTCACCTTCATGTCATAGAACATTTTACGGTTCTTTTGCAAAAGTATTAATACATTACCAGCTTTTCATTTTCAGTCTTATTTCATTTTTTTTTCTTATTGCACGTCAGATGAAACAATAAAATCCATCAGTTGAAAGATTTTTTTCGCTTCATCATAATTTGTTCCGGTCATCTGGTTTCCATTATTATTATTATTATTATTATTATATTTCGATTTCTGCTAGAGTCACACTACCTACCAAATCTGCGGGAAGATCTAAGGCAGAGAGTTGTGTGTTGTTATGGCTGCATTTCATGATTTGTTTTTCTAACTCCCATAACATCACTAGCGTTATATGGACAAAGTTCTTCTTAACGTGTGAGCTGTATCTATCAAGACCATTTTTTTTTATTTCTCTTAAGCTGGTATCTCTAGGAATTTTTTTCAATGTGCCGTTGTGTTCCTTTTTTATCATTCCAAACGCACCTCCTATATTATTTTTGTTTTCAATTTCCACATTTTTTTCTGTTTCGATTTCCATATCTTTATACTTCGATAGATTTTCACATTCCTTGGTTCCGATGTTAAACTCCACTGGGCAGGCTAAATCAATTAGTACAATTTCGGTTTTTGACAATTATGACCGGCCTATTTACTACCAATCTTCCTGTCTGCAAAGATGGTATAATCCCATGGAATTGTGATGTCTTCTTTTTCTGTAACCGGTGTTGGCTCATGTTCATACCAGTGTTTATTAACATCTTTTCCAAATAGTTGGCACATTGTCCAATGTAAATATTCCCCCGAATCTATCGTGACGATTTTTATATTGATCTAGCGCAAGATCAGAACATCCTGAGATTGGCTGGTCTATGGTTTCCTGATGTTTGTCACGGAACTTGCATTTTGGGTCCACACTATTATGTATATTTGCCTGAACGTTTCTAGTGAAAGGACTCTGATCTTCCGCTGCAAGAATAAAACTTTTCGCTTCAGCCTTTAATTTAGGTGCTCGTCACCATCGATGAGTGATAACTTCATCAACATCGGGTTCATTGGCACGTTCTGGCCATATAGAGCTTTGTCTTTCCAGCGTTGTTTCATCTGTTCAAGAGCTTTATTCTTGGATTTCATTTTCATATTTTTGCTGCAACGAGTTCTTGAGTTTTGTTTTGGTTTTCTACAGAATCTGCTAAATGTAAATCTCGTTGGCATTTACAAACTTCTTTCACGATTGAATATTTTTTTTCTTTCTGTTTTCGTGTTGTTTGACTAATTGTATCATCCAGTCCTTTGTTTTTTCCATGTTTGTTAGTAAGACAATAGTTGCTGTCTTGTATAACAATTCTGCTTAAATAAAAGCTATTCCCTATTCTTTACGTAGGATGTATAAACGGTCTGTATCAGCCTTTGGATGATTCATGTCATGCTTGTCTTAGAATCCATTAGTCTAATGTCATTCAGAGTCCAGTTCAAGATGTTGAAACTATATTGAACCACTGGTCATAATACTGTCCCGAGAATTCAGTTCTTAATATCAGTCACGCTTTTCTATAGTACTCTTTTCACATTATTTCTTTCATTTGTTTATGGTGAATTCCTTCACCCTTATTTATATCCGTAAGCTTCTTCTTGCTCTAAATCATTGATTGTTAGCACATTTATCTATATGAAGCCATTCCAATGCGATTACTGAAAAAATTTGTTTTCTGGAGACGTTCCAGTTCACTGCCATTATTAGCATACAACTATGTCATCCATGTAAAATAGATAGCTTAATTTCTTTTGAGATATCTTATAACCGTTTTCTGTCTTGTTACTTTCGCTGGTTAATGCTGTTAGGCGTATACAAAATAGTAATGGAGACAAAGAGTCACCTTGAACTCTTCCTCTGTTGATGTTTATTTCACCGGACATATAGACGCCATTTATATAATTGAGGTGAAGTGTTGTTTTCCATATCGACTACTTTGTTTAATGAATTTGATGACAACGGATGGTACCTTTGAGATCCAGGGGTACACTATCGAATGCCTTACGATAATCTAACCAGGCATTACAGAGATTTTTCTTTATATTGAAGCAGTTTTCCAAGATCATCCTATTAATTAGTAATTGGTCTTTACATCCGTAAGAATCACGTTTGCAACCTTTTTTGTTCAAGACGTAGTATGTAATTTTTTTTCTAAGAAGGTATATGTCTGTTTTGTCAGAATAGATTTCAACAGTATGTAAGTAGTGGGAAGATATGTAATTGTTCTGTAGTATTTTGGGACATTTGTGTTACCATTCTCAGGTAGAAGGAAGGTTAATTCCTTTGGTTACCCATGCCGGAATTTCAGTAGTATCATTGACCATTTCTTAAAGTTCTTTCTCTTGTATTTTGTGTGTTGTATTTAGGTAATATATATATATATATATATATATATATATATATATATATATATATATATATATGTGTGTGTGTGTGTGTGTGTGTGTGTGTGTTATAACAATTATTTAGTGGATGCACTTGTTTCAGGAAACATGACTGTTTTTTTTTTAGACAATGGAATGTCTACCAAGCCTAGAGATCGCTAGAAAATTTTTGATAGACATTATTTTCGCTGCTTAAAAAACCGAGTCGCTACTTAATTTTCCCGCTCTCGCGTTCTTCAAGTGACCATATATATATATATATATATATATATATATATATATATATATATATATATATATATATATTCTTGAATTTGTAGAATCCTTGAATATATATATATATATATATATATATATATATATATATATATATTTGAATTTGTAGAATCCTTGTGGAGTAGAGGGCTACATCCAAACCACGCTAGTTGGTGCTGCTTTGGCTTGAGTAAGAAGCACAAGTAATGTTGAATTCAGTGTTCCTCTTCTCCTCTACTATATTGCTATTTAACCGATAGCCAAGGGATTCGTATGTTTCACCAGGGCATTTAGTCAAAGAGAACGCAGCGACTTCGAGCGAAATTCCAACGCGGCTAGGCCGATTACATTGTTTGCTTTGATAGACACAACGCTACAGGCAGATTCTGTCTTTTCATTTTTATAAGGGTTCTTATTGCCTTGCTTCAAAAAAGCAATGACAGATTCTTTTCCATTTCTGTTTATATGAAGTTTCTAATATCTTGTGCGTCCTTCAAGGTCACATCGACCTTCTCTTTTATTATTCTTCGTTCTTTATTTAGTCTTGTTTTCCTCATCCAGTTTCAGATTCAAGATTTATATTTCTCCTCCGTTAGAGGTAATAAAAATCCCAACATGGAAGCTGTACATAAATAGGAAAAAAATAGAAAAAAAGAAACTTTCTTATATCCATGAGCAGAACTGAATAAGTTCACGAAAAATGTCACAAGGTAACGAAGAGAGAGGAAAACTATGTCAGTATACCAGCTAAACAAACTCTTTCTGTTCCGTTTTTCCCGCCAGCTTACATATACTCGCACTCAATCACTCCCTCTCACAAACACACATAAACGATACAGTATATATATATATATATATATATATATATATATATATAGCTTGTGGGCCAGAGAGAGGAAGAGAGTTCTTGTGTATCATGACAAAAGGATTGGTGATTCTCTCACTGAGGCCATTAACTTCCACTGTATTTGATATTTCGACCAATTCAAAACCATTATTCAGTATGAAACATTGACGAAAGTCTGCAGGACCAGCTGGAAATTTTGTGATTTCCCAAAAACATTATTTGTGCTTCCACACAAAAATAAATAATAAAAATAATAAATATACGACGAATATCATTGTCTTCAATATATATATATATATACATATATATATATATATATATATATATATATATATATATATATATATATATATATATATATATAAATATGCATTTCTGCATATATACATATATCTGTATGCATAATATATATACATATACATGTATATCATACTTATTATAAAACCCAGGTTGTGTGTGTGTGTGTGTGTGTGTGTGTGTGTGTGTGTGTGTGTCCGTGTGTGTGTTCGTTTATATATTGGATCGGATTTCCTACATTTTTCAACCGATTTCAATAAAACTTCACAGGACTACGTAAAATTACCTTGCGGTGATTCTGACAGCCCCAATTGGAAAAACACAATTGTTTTTGCACGAAATCAATTAGAAAACACGATTAAGAGGCATCGCTGTCGCGAGAATGAAAGGTGGACAACTCATATCGAGTTATACTTATTATAAAATGCAGGTTATTTGTGTGTGTGTGTGTATGTTTGTTTATATATGGGGTCGGTTTTCCTACATTTTTCAACCGATTTCAACAAAACTTCACTTTTTTTTTTACAGGTAGTGTTTCTTATTGACTTGCACACTTTTTTCTTTATTTTTACAATCAGAATGCTTTAAAAATTCCATTTACAAGACAATTGTTTATAATAAAATTCTATTCAATCGGTAGAGACTCATAACGATTGAAAACAATGTTTTTGTTTGAGTTTGGGTTTGACCAATTCGTAAAAAAAAACAACAAAAAAAACTAATTAAGTCATGTGTGTCCGTCAACCTTAAATAATAATCTTTGTCAATTTTATTTTTCAGTCTTTATGATGGTCGATACTTGATCTATCTCTTACTGTTACATCTCCGGGCAACACCGGGCTCTACTGCTAGTATATATATAAGAGTAAAGTAAAATACTATTATTTATATGTTCAAAAATTATATACATATGCACTGAAATTATATCTATGTTATTATGTATGTGTACATATATAAGTTCATACTGAAATCAAAATTTATATCTATATATATATATGTTTTGAAACATGTTAATTCGTGTTTAGCGATGGGTCATATTTTTAAAATAGAAAATAATAGATAAATATATATATATATATATATATATATATATATATATATATATATATATACATATATATTGTTACGAACCTAGCATATAGATGAACCACGGGTTTAAAAAAAAAAAAAAACGTGGGATCCTTTCTCGGTCTTCACTCAGAAATGGAAGCAGCACAAGGAGTCAACGAAGAACAGACACAAGACGATGGATTTCAAAATAAAACATTTATTTATAAATATATAAACAGGTAAAGAAAAGAAAAAAAAGAAAATTCATTTAACAAAGGGGAAAGGAGTCATTAAAGAACAGAAGGCGCGAGCGAATACATACATACACACACACACACACATATATATATATATATATATATATATATATATATATATATATATATATATATATATATATATATAATATCAAGCCAAGAGAATCAACTTATCTGTCAGTTGAATTGACATTTCCACACAAAGTTCTGATTCGCCGAAGCGAGAGTTTTTATGCTAAAACAATATTTTGGTCGGCCGGCGATTTTCCTTGATTCCTTTTCTTTCGCAAGTGTTCAGGGTTCCACAGCATTTCGTACAGGCGTTTCGTTGGTTGAATCAGTTTCATAGCAGTCCTTTCATTTCTAGTCGACAGGCTTTGCCGTCTTCTTCATTTCAGTGGGCTTTCCATTTGGAATAGCGACGTTCAACTGCCACTGGTCAGAGGAAAAACTGAAAATCCTTGTTTAGATTTTGCTGTCCCCAAAGACAGTCACGTGGGTTCTCTTCGTCCTTGACCGGGTACGCAGGAGGATGGGGCGCAAATCACGCAGAGTTTGTGTGATGGCCAAAATTTTAATACACGCTTAGTATGGTCTGATCACGTGAATCCTGATGCTGCCTGGAATTCACTTATGGTCAACTGCCTGATAGCTGGGAAATTTTGGAACCAGGTCATTCTCGCTTCAAAGTTCACGGGTGGAAGATTAGATAAAGAGGGAAAGAATTTGTGAAGAGAAGAGGAGGGTATGGCTGATCATGGAACATATTCGCTCGCAAGTCGAAGCATTGGATTTTATCTATTCTTATTTAATTATTTATTTTTCTTTTATATCTAATTTTCGACTAGAATTTGAGATTTTACTTTGGGGTGATTTTTAGCCATACGCCTATGTGGTTAATGAAATGGTGGCTACGTAACAATATATATCCACTTAGTTGTATGGATGTGAGTTTGTAACTCGAGGTTTCACGCTTTTCCGATCTTCAGACAAATTGATTTATTTTTTTTTAAATTTGAATCTATTTATGTCAGTTTCTCAATGATTATGTTTGGTGATGTTTGATGGTAGAAGGGGGGGAATTCTCCTCTGTGTCCGTTTTGGGATGGCACTCATACTTACGCAGGCATGCATGCATACAGGTGTACGTATTGTAGCTCTCACATAGTTCTATATATATATATATAAAGAAATATAGTTTTAAGTTGTGCTATATTTATGGGATAAAGTGCACAATATCAGAGATAGATTGTATGTAAATATAAATATAAAAGTGAACATTGAAGTCAACACTCAGAGGCGACAAGCTGTTTCATGTTGGACGCAATCGTCAAGCGGGCTGACGATTGCGTCTAGCATGAAACAGCCTGTTGCCACCGAGTGTTGACTTCAATGTTCACTCATATATATATATATATATATATATATATATATATAAGTAATGGAAATTATTAGGAGAATTTGAGATAATCATAATTAAGTAATTCATTATTATTTGAGATAATCATAATTAAGTAATTCACCGAGGTCTAGAAGAAATCTCAACAGAATGCAGAAACCCCTACGTCACCGAGACCTGTTGATACAGTTGGTCTCATGTTTGCCTGATATCGTAACAGTCCGGGTTTCAATTCTCGATAGTGGATGCGCTCTGCTGATGAGTCCAGTGCATTCTGTTGAGGTTCCTTTTAGGCTCGATGAATTACCTATATATACATATGTATGTGTGCGTATATATATATATATATATATATATATATATATATATATATATATGGCATCGTTCTCATTTCTGATTTCTTCAAATGATTGATTACTCCATCTATTGTCAACATTTATTTCTTTTACCAATATATCATCTAGTAGCGGTATAATCCGTTTTCGACGGGGTCTTTCATTACTAGGAATTTTTGCCGTTCAATTGGAGCAGTTTAAGTTTAAAGTCAGCTCACCCGAAAATCAATATTAGTAACAACGTTTGGTTGTAACTGAGGCACATCCCCAAATGCAAGGTGGTAACAATCTGAATGGGGTGGGGGGTCCTTTTTGCGTTCTCAATCTTGCAAGTACGGAACCTCTTATATGGACCGTAAAGGAAGGAAATTGTGGGGGAGAATCTTTCTTCAGGATGCATTTGCATGTAGGAGAGTTAGAGGCATAAGGAGGAGTGTTGTGGTTGTAATGGAAGGCCTGGTTTAACCAACAGCTACTGCTGATCATTGGTATGCCACTCTTAGCATCTCTCCGTACGCTATTGGAGTTCAGTCTGTTTTGACGGGTAGCAGACGACTCTGCTGACCGCGCGGTAGCAGTAGTAGGATTCGATTTCAAACGATTTCTGCGCTGCTTCTCACTTTCAATAGCACGTACAGCAGCAGTTTAAGAGGCGTTTCTCCTCAGCCGTTGAGTCCTATGATTAGAATTCTCAGCATCACGCATAGCAGCATTTGAGGAGGCCATTCAGTTGCAGTTGATTCCTTTGATCTGCACTTTTAGCCTCACGCACTGCAGCATTTGATGGGGACCATTCTCCTCAACCGTTGAGTCCTTTGATCACCATTTTCAGCCTTGCGCGCAGAAGCGTTCAGGTGTGCTCTTTTGATCTTCATACTCAGTGGCTCTGAATGAAGAATTCCGAGAGGCATTTTGAGACAGGCGAACTGAACGTTCTAAAGACAATTCTTTATCTCTTATTCGTATAGTGGGCGTGACAGCAGCGGTTCTGCGACTTACGCAAGTTCTTTTCTTTGGTGGCATGTCTTAGGCAAGTATGAATTGTCAAATGGAATGCGTGGGCAAATACCAGAAGAGAACGCTGTAAAGCTACAGGGATCATTAAGCTCGAATAACTTTAGGAAAGGTTGGAAAAATAAATGTTGAGTAATAAAAAAAGCAAGGTTACTTATTAATACGGTGAATACAATGCAAAAAGTGACAGGACAGGAAAAAAAATGAAATTGTGAACCTCTATAAACGATAGTGAAATCAACGCCTTAAAACTGTATTACTAGGCTTTATACTACGGAAAAGGTAACCTCAGTTGAGAGAGAGAGATTGCTTGGCCAAGAGAAAGGGAATATGTAAGCTGGGTTGGACGTACAGAAGTAGAAGCCGAATTGTGGAATTAAATGATAGCAATGAGCTTAGGACTGCGTAGACAATTAGTATGACATTTGATTGGACGTGTAAACGGGCTTCAAGCAGCCAATGGGCAACTCTGTCACGTTCCGTAGGTCATGCGTATGCGCGTGCATCAGCGCGTGTGTCAGCGCGTGACACATGACGTGTTGCAGGGTCACACGTACAAGCGTTGATGCACGCGCTAATTATCAAGGTCAGCAGCAACAGATGGGCAATGTGCTGGCGTGATTCACCACCGCACAGCATGAACTAGAATTGGAAGGTTATATGTGAAAATGTAATATTAGGAAATGTATTAGGCGAATGAAACTGAGAGAACATGGACAAACAAAAGTTGGTAAATGGACACATTGAGTTTCAGAATGAGTGGGTTTACTCGTAGGGAGGCAGAATGGTGCCTAAACGTTGGGATAACGTGGCACATCACTGATGTCTTGCACCTGTAAAGAGGTTGTTTCACAGGAATAATGACGAATGTACGATGTCCCTGACAAAAGTTATCTTGCTTGAGGTATCATCAACCACCTCCTCTAAAAAATAAAAATATCTTATTTTGCATGCCTGTTGCCTCGTAGAGCCGGGCATTGATGACCCCTGCAAATGCTACATGGCCGTCTCTTCATTGCGCATCTTTTGCGTTAGATCTCAACTCTCGAAATTGATTGTGCGCCGTTTTTTTACAAACATTAAATTTTGCTATGATTTTTGCGCAAAGTGTAAAAAAAAATGATTTTTTTCGATTTTTCACCTTAAAGTTTGTATTTTTTTCCAGCCAATTTGGACGTAAATCCGCACACACACACACAGACACACACTGAACACACACACACACACACACACACACATAACACACACGCGACACACACACACAGACACACACACACACACACGCACACACACACACACAGACACACACACACACACACGCACACACACACATTTTGAGAATTATAGATATAGATATATATCCAAGAACAGATAGTGAATAGTAAAATTTTGTTGAGGGTTATAAGTAGTGGAGAGCCATTATCGCCAACAATTTGGACTCAAAACCGGCACTGAAGAATTATCTATCAAACAAAAAAAAATTCATCGAAATCGGATGAAAACTGTGGAAACGCATAAACAACATTCGATTACACATACATACATACATTTTGAGAATTGTAGATATAGATTGTGGAGTTAGTGGCCTTTTTTTTTTTTTTTTTTTTAACTATATCCATCTTTCTCAACATTCTCTTGAGAAGAATCACCCTAATTAAACAGAACATTCTACACTTTTAATTCACCAGCTTTCTTTTTACTATTTCACCACAAGCAAGTAAATAAAGCTACGTAAGGGGTTAAGTGTTAAGAAATATGAGAAAAATATACTATTAAGGAGAAAAGACAATAACAGAACAAAAATTAAGACAGAACATAACGATTGACATTGCATTGAAATTTTTTTTTTAAAGTTGACAAGAAAGCAAGAAGCCGGAAGAGAGTTTTTAGAGAAGCGCGATAGAAGAAACTATTAGCATAGAACTTACGGTTAGATCTATCAACTGTAAAATGATAAGATCTTGCCACCAATCAATTATCTGCCATGAGTGATACACGCGTAGACGATCATGTATCTTTCAATACATGAATGACGAGATAGTTTGTTTTTTTTCTCGCAGTAGGTTGCTATTACTTTCAGTTGCCATCCAAGGCTATAGAACCCGGTGTCCTGCTATTTACGCATAGCTAGTGGGAAAAGAAGTGGATTCATACCTGTTAGTGAATGTAATGAATTCGACTGGATTTCGAACTCGGCTCTCCGATTCCTCAATCCGAACTTCCCATCCATTACCCCGCGGTGTCTCCCATATCGATTTTTCTTACATGCGTTTCGTTATTGATCTCGGCAACGAAAACTAATGCGGGGTCGCAGCTGCCGTTGCCAGGTTTGATGTGGGTAAGATGGAAGAAGCAAGCCTTTTACAACATCATCTGATGCGGCACTAAAAAAGTTGCAATTAAGCCGGCGTTTTTCCTATTTCAACCAACTTCAATCACATGCAATGCTTGTTAAAAAATATCAAAACTATAGATAACAGTGAATGCTGGACAGCTATGTGATATCCATCTTTTGATATGGCAGAAAATGCTGGACATTCTCCCCACAGATGAAGAGAAATCTGATGTCTAACAAAGATATTGTTCTACAGAAGGATACGAAGAAATTCCAGGACGGAGCGAGCAAAAAAAAAAACAAAGTCTTAAAGAAAATGGTAACAAAAAAAAAAAACATATGCTCAGAATCAGGGAGAAACTGCTGAATTTCCTTGGACACATAATGATGTAGAACTTGGAAAACTTGTCCCTCACGGTGCGTATTGAGGGCAAGAGAGTTAGTGGTAGGCAGCGGAAGTGGAAGACCTACCTAACTAGGGTATGTGAATGGGTGGCGGAATGTTGTGCGGAGCCTTAGCAAAGGGAGAAAAAATGCAAGAGCCACAAGGGATAAGAAGTTGTGGAGAGCCCAGATCGCCTATATCCTGAAGGGATGTGATACGTAGAAGAAGAAGAAGAAGAAGAAGAAGAAGAAGAAGAAGAAGAAGAATATTCGCCCTACTAAAAAAGACACCTAAACGCATTGAAAGTTAACAACAATATAGGACAAATTATTTGTTCCTGGCTGGCTGTAAAAAGTCTTGTCCGCACGAGTGAAAAAATAGAATCAAGCAATATATGTATCTCTCCAGCTATGAGTAAATAGCAGGACAGACTAGGTTATATAGCTTGGTATGGCAACTGGTCTAGGAGAATGACAACTCTGAATTCAAAACCTGCGGAGGGTCGTTTGGGGACCTTGTGGCACGTAGTGACCAGGTCTCTGTATTCGGCCCTTCACTATAATCAAATGATATGTGCTGTTGTCTGGGCTGACGGTTCTTAGGAACTGAGCCTTTTTGACCCTCATACGTCGAATATGATGGGAGAGTCCATATATATATATATATATATATATATATATATATATATATTTATAAAATATATTCCAAATTATTTATGTTTCAAAAAATATGAAAATTCAATATAATCCTTTAAATTAAATTGAGTTTAAATTAAAAGAGGTCGTTCCATCTTGAAATTTTTTTGGAATAAATCTGAAATTTACTTGTTTTAAAATTGAAATCAAAACTTGGTTAGGGCAATTGTTTTAAATATAATAGGGTGTTTTAAAGCGGTTACTTTCAAATGTGAGTTTAAAGGTGGGGGTGTCTAAAATGAAACGGAAGATGTATTAACCTTCGTCTAGTTTCCATCTTTATTTATTTTATTTTAATTTTATTTGGAATAACGTATATAAAAAAAAAAACTTTTAACGTTTGTTTTTTTTCATAAAGGGTTATCTTTTTGAAATCAAAATACCCTATGGTAAGTGTGTTAGCTATGCATGTTTGTAGTTAATTATTGTTTATGAATCTGATGATTGGGCTATTTGTTAAAAAAGTTATATAAATTTTTTTTTGTCTAATAATTCAAACCAAAAATCTGATGATGCCTACAAAAACCGTTAACTCGTGTCTATTATTTAATAGATTATTATTATTTAGAAGTTTAATAATGTGCAATTTTTCATGGAGGCACAAAGGGCATGGGTCATCCCAAGCTTTACATGTTAGCCTTTCAATAATTTTCCATTTAACTTTTTTTTTTGTTTCCTTCAGGCAAAAATATTTTGATCAGATGCTACCTCCATTTATCTTTTAAATTATTCTTCGTGGACAATGTAAAAAAGGGCTCTTTGGATGAAATAACATTGGTATAACAAATTAGCCCAACATTTATTTTCTAATAGTCTTCTGGGTAGTTACATAATTTTTGTGCCTCCATGAAACATTGCACAATTGGTTTGAATTATTAGACAAAAAAAATTTTTATATAACTTGTTTCAAATAGCCCAATCATCAATTCATAGTAGGAATTTTAATACAAACATGCATACAAGATAAACCCTTTTCCATAGCCCAAATTAAGTCGTCATAAAAAAAACAAACGTCAAAAAACAAACGTTACGAAAGTTTTTTTTTTTATATACACAATTCCCTTTCATAATAAAATAAAATAAAATAAATAAATAAATCTCCATAGACAAGCAAACTAGACGAAGGTTAATACATCTTCCGTTTCATTTTAGACACCCCCACCTTTCCCCGACTTGACACCTTGAAAGTATCTCTATACCGCTACTTATTATTAACACCCTACACTCGCCTACCCAATTTAAACAATTCGCCCTAGCTGTTACCATGGGGATTTTGATTTCAATTTTTAAAACAAGTAAATTTCAGATATACTTTATTCCAACAAAAATTTCGCTTGAAGATGGAACGGAGCCCATTTTAATTTAAACTCAATTTAATTTAAAGGATTATATTGAAGTTTTCGGCTCTTGTTTTGAAACATGAGACCTCTTATGTAGCGATTTGGAATCATATTTTTAAATATATAATTATATTTATGGTCTACTTTTGTATCGAGCACTATTTTTTTAAAATAATAACTAAAATACTAAGGGACTTTGGATTATTCACCTAACCAGTTCCTTCCTATTTTCTATATATTTTCACACACACACACACACACACACACACACACACACATATATATATATATATATATATATATATATACTTGCATATTGATGTAATGAATATGCATACACCTGGTTCCCCCTCACAGTAATATGATTAGCTGGTGTCAGCCATAAATACAGACTGATCTGGAGGTACAGGGACGACGCCTTATTGACTATGCTTATTGTCTTCGCCTATTTCCTACGCCTGTAGTCTTCGCCTATTGCCTACCAATACGATGAGGACCAGTCCATTACGGTTACCTGCTAGATTGTTCTACCCGGTTACAGTAGTCAACAACCACTTTGCTACTTCGAAAAAATACATCCCTTTCCAGGACATATCATATATATATATATATATATATATATATATAACAATGGAATATAGCACCAAACGTGATTGCAAAAACAGCGGGACAGAGGCTTGAATATACAGAATAGATTGCACAAAATGCCCAGTGATGTACATCAGTGAAACTTCTGGAAAGCTAAAAAAAAAAAAAAAAATGATTATATGAAGATCGCAGAAATATGCTGCGTAACAATACTTTAAACACACTGGTGGTTCACTGTAATATATATGACTTCAATTTCGAGTTAATAAATGCCAGACTGGTCAGAAGAGAAAAGCATACACTAAGAAGAAAATTCATTGAAAATAGATTAATCTCACAATTTTAGACAATAAACCCAAGACCAGTGTCTTATATAAATATCACCGATCATTACAAAAGGAATAGTAGCACAATGCGTTATACGAGCAAAAGGAGAGAAAAAACAGATATCTACATGGAGTAAGTTGATTTAAAATCCAACAGACACTAGCAAATCTAACATACACACACACACACCACACACACACACACACACACACACACACTACGCATACACACATTATAATCACCATGAACCCTTAAAGTTGCCTGTTTCGTAATATAATTAATATTTGCACTGTTTTTACATTGAGCTCTCTGGATTATATTCTTGGATTTATCCTTACCGATTACTAAACACATCTTTACCTATATATATATATATATATATATATATATATATATATATATATATATATATGTTGATGTGTATTTGAGCAGTTACCTTTCTTTCATTCATCTTTGATTGAAAATGGCTGAAAAGGTAGATTTAATTAATGTTTTATGAGTTTTTTTTTTCGGCGATCTAACATTTTTCCTTTTTTCAGGGGTTAACGAATTCTCCATAGTTATAATTGTTCCGAGCGCTGTCGGCTATTTCACTAGCCATTATTAAGAATGTGTTTTGTGATAGGGAAAAATCTGTGTGTGGTTGCTACATAGTAATTACTAGCAGTAGAGCCCGGCGTTGCCCGGAGATATAACAGTAAGAGATAGATCAAGTATCGATCATCATAAAGACTGAAAAATAAAATTGACAAAGATTATTGTTTAGGGTTGACGGACACGCATGTCTTAATTATTATTTTTTTTTGTTTTTTTTTTACGAATTGGTGAAACCCAAACTCAAACAAAAACATTGTTTTCAATCTTTATGAGTCTCCCGATTGAATAGAATTTTATTATAAACAATTGTCTTGTAAATGGAATTTTTAAAGCATTCTGAATATTAAAAATAAAGAAAAAAGTGTGCAAGAGAATAAGAAACACTTCCTGCAAAAAAAAAAAAATTAATTTTTGTTTTATCGGTTGAAAAATGTAGGAAATCCGATACCATATATAAAGGAACACACACACACAAACAACCTGGGTTTTTAACCCGATGTGAGTTGTCCCCCTTTCATTCTCACGATGTCTCTTAATCGTGTTTTCAAATTGATTTTGTGCAAAAACAATTGTATTTTCCCATTTTGGGCGCTGTTAGAACTACCACAAGGTAATTTTATGTAGTCCTGTGAAGTTTTGTTGAAATCGGTTGAAAAATGTAGGAAATCCGATCTAATATATAAAAGTTACACACACACACACACACACACACACACACACACACACACACACACACAAAATCTGCGTTTTATAATAAGTAAAATACAGTGTTGAGTTCGAGCGGTTTGTGTGTTTCTTGGCGGTCACGTACACTTGACTTCTATTTTGAGAACACTTTTAACACGTCGACTCCTCTGCTAAACAGTGTGAGATTGATATTGGGAGAATAAAGTTTAATAAGAAGAGGCTCTCTAATGACGATCTGTGTACGACTATGTGAACTGAAAAGGATCTTTTTATTATCAACTAGAATTTTTCTTAAAGATTCTTGAGAGTTATGAGTTAATAAATGAGTATTAATCACATTCTGCTGCGACAGGTAGCATGTCAGACGTCTACTCAATGATGTAGTGGTGTGTCCGATATAGGTCATTGGTTTTTGACAAGTGACACAGTCTTGTACAGGGAAATGGAATTGGTACACTATATTAGTCACTGCCAGTTTAGATTTGATGGGGCTATATCGGTTTTTGACGACGAGATTTGCGGTCTTCCATTTTCTATAATATATTATAAAATTTAAATCTTCCTTGTTGGCCGTTTTTCACTGAAAGATGCCTATATATATATATATATATATATATATATATATATATATATATATATAATTATTTATTTAAGAATATGATTCCAACGCTACATAAGAACTTTGGATTATTTACCTAACGAGTTCTTTCCTATTTTCTATATATTTTTACACACACACACACAAACACGCGCGCACACACACATACAAACACACACACACACACACACACACACACACACACACATATATATATATATATATATATATATATATATATTAAAATTATAGGAAAGAACAATGAGATTTATAATTCAGAGTTCTCAGCATTTATTTTTATTTTAAAAAAAATGTTCGATACAACAGTAGAACATAATATTATCATTTTTTTTGAATATATATTACCATCGCAACAACGAAATTTCCATGTTTCAAAACTGAAACTTCAATTCTAATTCAATTATAAAAACTAACCTTAGAATACAAAGTTCCGTTACATTATCAAGCGATGCTAAGAAACTCTTAGAATCTATCTATCTATCTATCTATCTATCTATCTATCTATCTATCTATCTATCTATCTACACACGCGCGCGCACACACACACACACACACACACACACACACACACATATATATATATATATATATAATCAAACAAACAATTTCTGGCTTCTGGTCGTCGGATCTGATAAGGTAATTTAATTTATGGCTCGTCTTACCCTCAAAAACGAGAACACATTTTCCTTACACATAGTTTTGTCTTTTATTCTGACCTGAAGAAGACGTTCGGTGAAATGCACCTTTTATAGCTTTTCTACTTTTGTCTCATCTTCATTTTTGTTTCAGATGACAATCCACATTGCACACACACACATATTTACATACACACACACACACACACACACACAGATATATATATATATTTGAAAAATTTCAGATAGAGTATATCTGTAAAAGTACAATACGAATAAAGAAAATAGAAAAACTTATCTTAGCCGAAACGTTTCGTCTTCTGACAACTAAACGTGTCGGCTAAGATGAGTTTTCCTTTTGTCTTTATTCATCTATATGTCTCTATGTACGCATATGTAGATATAAGGCGTATATTTTCAGCCATGTTTTATCACATCAAACACACGTATTGGGGGAAAATTAAGTTCACTTACTTGTGAATTTTCTCTCAATCTCATTAGTTTGTCTCGTCAGAGACGGATTGATTGTTTTTTTAATTGACTTATTTATTCTCTGAGGCATTCGGGTTATTTATAAAAGTTGGAATCGATGAAGTTTACTACTTTCCGGTCCGGACTCCTACTTTTCATGACCAAAGCGACTAAGAGAAAGTCTATATCACTTTGCTAAGTAAGACAATCGTATATTTACGCAAAAGACATGTGGATTTTGTTGCGGAATTTTTAGCTGAAATAAAAAGAAAAAAAGATTAAAAGAAATAAAAATGTAGAAAAGTCGGCGTAATTATCCATGTAAAAACTGTAATTAAGACATCTTAAATGTGACAAATTTTTTGCTCCCTCTAGAGTTTTCTACGTAATATAGAATTAGAGAACGAACGCTACGAAGCGGATATACGGGTTGGAGGGTATGAAAAAAACAAAAAAACAGGTGATAATTATGAAGAGTAGAATATGAGTAAAAAAGGGGAAGAGGAGAGAGAAATTGAAATCAGAATAGAGAGGGGGAGAGAGAGAAGAATAGAAAAATCGAAACTTTATAAAGTGAGGGCAGATTAATAAAAAAAGAAGAAGACAGAAAATAGATAGATAGATAGATAGATAGATAGATAGATAGATAGATAGATAGATAGATAGGGGCAGGGAAAGGCGAGAATCAACGAAGAGAACGATTGTTCATACGATACAAAGAAAGTTGTTCGTTTTTATCATTTTACGGTGAAGCTAGAAAATTTATTCTCGTCTTTTTTCGCTTCAAGGAAAATGGAACATGTCGCAGAGATGAGGAGCGATGCGGACGTTGAGCGAGAAATTTAACGCTTCCAAGCCTTTGTAATTATGTCGCACATGTTTTACTTATGCATACGAGAGAAGAAAAAAAAAAGGCTTTTTATACAATGTAAATTTATTCTCTGTGTTCAAGCATATATGAATATACATGGGTGCGCTTTATATGGGAAGAAGTTCTCGATAGATAGATATATATGATAAAATATAGTTTTAAGGTATGCTATATTTATAGGATAACAATGCTCAGTATCCGGGATAGAACGTGTGTAAATAAAAGAAGAATAATCTCTTATATCAGAGTTGCAACAGTCTGTTTTAGACATGGGAGTATTCTTCATGGCCTGAAGATTGCGTTCAAGCACGAAAGAGACTTTCGCTATATATATATATATATATATATATATATATATATATATATATATATATATATATATATATATAGTCGGCATATTTTCATTCAAACATGTTTGGTTAAATAATTTAGACGTTTTTAATTCTTTCAAGTCCACTAATTAATTTCTTGGTGAGTGTACAAAATTAATTTAGAAAAATTCTAAAATTTTCCTTCAAATAATTTTTTAATTTTTCAAGTACTTCAATCTCATCTGAGACCATCTTCGGGAGTTGCATTTAGTAGAACATATATGAAAATTTCGATTTAATAAATGAAACCCTAATTAGAAAAGGAGCTAATTTATTACATAGAAAAAAAAATATATATACATACATACATACATACATACATACATATATATATATATATATATATATATATATATATAATATATATATATATAAATATATATATATATATATATATATATATATATATATATATATATAAATATAAATGAATTATTCACACAAAACTAATGCAAAGGTTAATGATTTAAATGGCGAGACATCCATTTATCGCAAACAATTCAAATAGTATACAAAAACCTCCAAATCCGTTATGAATGAATTGATCCTTGTTTATATAAATTTCTGCCGTATTAGTTGTTATTTTTACTACAAGCTTTCGTCTGTTTCTACAGACATCTTCAGGTATAGAATAGATGTTGTTCTTGTTTTTTTTCTCTTCGTAATAAGAGGACAACGAAAATATATGTGTTGTTGTATCCGAAAATGCTAATGAAAATGAGTTATTGGTTTTGGAACGCGCCAAAGCAACGCTGAGTTTGATTTTAAATTTTTAAAGTTTGTGCGTTCATACAAAATATGGTGATGAACAAATTTTTTACTGGTAAATTTTTCTGTCAAAGTGGCATGAACTATATTGTTCAATAATTACAGTAATGTCGCACTTATTATCCAAAAATATATATATATATATATATATATATATATATATATATATATATATATAGATAGAGATAGAGATAGATAGATAGATAGATAGATAGATAGATAGATAGATTATATCATATCATATTATATTATGTTATATATTTTAGATGCACGTTACTTAGTGGAAAGCGCTCAATATCAGCGATTTTGCTGATATAATAACTAGTCTGGATATGAGTTTGGGCCCTGGGTTTCTCGCTTTTGCGATCATCAGACACACTCTTGTCTGATGATAGCAAAAGTGTGAAACCCTGGGTCAAAAACCCATATCCAGACAACTTATATATATATATATATATATATATATATATATATATATATATAGGTAACAATCCGTTGCTATATAATCCAAGTGGATCTTAATAATATAATATATTAAATTTGATCCACATAGAGCTATATATATATATATATATATATATATATATATATATATATATATATATATATATATATGACTTTTATGCCGTCTCATGAGAACAATGAAACATGCGTTGATGCCAATGACATTTAAGTCTTTTACATTTCGGAAGAATTCAAAATCTAAATATCGACATACTTGAAAGGTACTGATTTGAGGACTTTGAATTCATGATATTCTAGAAGTAGTCAAACGTTGAAAATTAATGGCCTTCGCCTGAGAGTGAATATATAGAGATAGATTAGTCCAGTGAGGAAGATATCTTTATGGACGATATAAAGATATTTTTCTGGCTCGAAAATACGCGGGAATTATCTTGTGAGGCGCGTGTAAGAACTCGAGTAAATGTCATTCAATATTATTTCTTTCATAAATAGCCGCCTTCTCTAGAAAAAGATGATACAATAATTTTGTGTTACATTACTGATGATATGATATGAAGCTAAATTGCATCGCACGTAATTTGTTTTTACACTATTAAGACAACTTGAGATCAAGGAGATATTCATTAAAATCGTTCTTCCCAACAAGTATGGCTTTACAGAGCACGACATCAAAGATTCAGTTACCACAGACATCGTTTGTTGTTAAGTAAAGGATGTTCCAATAAGTTAGACCGATTTTAAATGTGAATTAAGTTTAAGCGTTTAATAATTTGTTTCTTTTTCTTTCAAATTTAACAACTTAAGTCTTTGGCAATTTCAACCATGGAAAATTAACAATCAAACAACGTGTTAAAGTTATCGAAGCCTATTACGAAAATGGACGTTCAAACAGAAATTCATTTCCCGCGTTTCGCGATTTTTTCGTTAATATAATCGACCAACCAAGACTGCAATTGGAAGCGATCTAACGTTGTTGTGAAGAAGTTCAATTCCTGCGCGCGATGATTAAGAAAGGTGTCTGGATTTTCGGCCACACTCTCGTGCACTGCAGCAATATTTTCAGCTGAACGGCGTAAACGAGCATGCAATGGTGTTTTCACATCTGCCACCGACCCAGTTTGTTTGAATTTGCAAACAATTTTTCCAATTGCACTCTTGAAACTTTAACAGGTTGTTTGAATGTTAATCTTTCCGTGGTTGAAAATGCCAAAGTTGTTAAATTTGAAAGAAAAAGTAAAATTTAATTAATTCACATTTAAAATCGGTCCAAGTTATTGGAACACATTTTATAATGACCACTTTTATGTGCTGTGTCTTTCCAGATCATGGCTCTTCCATTGTAACTCTTAACAATGTTTGTCTTTTTAATATATCTCCAGCTCCCTGTTCTGATATCAATTTATAAAATCTCTTTAGGTAGGTTACTCAGTCTTTCCTCCTGTCACTCAATATGTCCTCTTAGTACCAAATGCTTGAAACCCTCCCTCCGTTGCAAAATGGCAAGTGCCACCTAACGATTATAAGCTTGTGTCTTTGTTGCTATTAGGTTGGTGCAAAAATAATGTCGTTTTTGACGTTCAACTTAACGTCAAAAAACGACATTATTTTTACACCAACCTAATATTTTCCTTAAAACACGCTCGTTGCTCACATATCCTTTCCCTGGTACTCTCTGTGTCCTTCTGTAGAATCAAATCTCTGATGTCTCAAGTCTCCATCACCACTTCATCGGTGACGACATTTAATCTATATCTAGCAACTCGTATTCGAGGATTCCCTTTTACTAGGGTAGCTAGCCAATCCCCTTTGCAGACGCTTGCTCAGGCGCATTTATTTGACTTATTCACTGGCTTCTGTGGGTGTTTATTCAAGATCCCACCCGTGGTTTATACTGCAACTATGCTGAGCAGACCTTAGTTACAGTTTCTGGGAAAGAGCGTGTTATCTAGTGTGATCAACAATTTGAACAAGGCCAGCACGCTTAAGGCCTGACTTGTGACTTCGTGCTAGCGCAGCTATCGACGACACCCGAGGGTTCTGTCTACCCAATTTCACTCACAAGGCTCGGGTCAACCCGTGGTATGATTTTCAGGCACTTTCCAAAGGTGCCGCACGCTGAGATCGACCCTCCAGTCCGATAACATCAGGAAGTCTCCTTATTGACAAATCGACCATGGTGAAATTCGAACCCGGGTCTTATGGTCAGAATGATAACGTTCTAACCACTTGGCCACGTGCCTATATTGCTATATAGGATGATTAATATTACATAGTAGTTCAGCATTCCTTTCTTTGTTTCCGACGATATTTTCTTGTTTCTTAACGTTTTGTTTAACTTTTAGAATGCATCTTTCGTGAAACCTATTTGTAAAAAAGCATTCAATCAACCTTGAATGCACTATAAATAGTGAAGAATCCTCTCAATGACGTAATTAGTACTGTAGCATCCGTCAGGGGTTGGCTTCAAGACACATCGTTTGAGATTCAAACAAGCCTAATAGAAACGAAATCCTTTAAAAGAGATTCACCTTTCGGTTTCAATGTCGGGCTTCCAAAACAAAATTTATAAACCATCTGAAAAAAAAAAAGAAATGTTAATCGACATAATTTGTTTTTAAACAGATGAACACACAAAGAATGGTTTCTTGATAAAGACAGGATGACGATTCTACGCACGCCAGAAAATCTCAAATCATGAATGGCTGACAAATGCTGAAAGATTGCTAGCCTAACATGAATATTTGCTAAGAATTCTACACATGGACAGGCAAACATGTGATAGAGGTTCGTTTTTAAGCTTTAAAAAAACAGTTGTAAAACTGTCGTTAAAATATCAATGTTACAACAGTAAAAATAGATTTCAAGAAGGAAAAGAATTTTCCAGAAGGCACTTTCAGTAAAAAGTACAAAACATCATTGGAAAGCTGAAGTAAATTTAGAACTTTGCCGAAAAGAAATTAACTGTTTTGTGACAGAAAAAAAAGGGAGCAGGCCAATGAGTTAAATATTCTTTTGGGGACGGGAAATGTGATGATAAATATAAACTAAAATCTGAATATCTTCGAGCGACTTAGAGAAAATCTAAGTGGAACATGAAAAGCTCCAAAAGTGGAATATCGTTAGTTTATCGCAGTTCGATATACTTGATATCATGGTATTGAAGCAAATATATTGATGCTTCAATACTGGGAAGTGGTTGTATCTGTGTTTGGTTTTCTCACTTTATGGCAGTGAACACTGTCTTGTATAGTGTGATATTTGTTGCATTCCGTATCGCCACTGGCTTCTAGACTACAACGCCACTTTATAGACTGTATCAACAAAAAGCGTTTCTTTTTTTCTTATTCGGTTTATTATACGAGAGGGACAGCTGTGGTAGTAGCAATTCTAGGAGGCAGCGGGAGGAAGAACTTCAGAGGAACGCCTGAACGCTTAGCATACCGTCACGTGCGGCCTTAGTATGTCTGTGGGATCTGTGTGCGGGAAGCTTATCGACGCCTAAGAATTTCTGCGGTCTTCTGAAGATTACGCGTCCTATACTCAAAAGTTTCATGGCAGATGTTTAGTTGAAATACGTTCCTTAGTTTCAACAGTCTAGACGTTTACATCTAGGACACGCCATATTGACTCATCTCTGACCTTTTCTTACAGGTATTATCTTTTTCTTTTCCCTCTTCAATTTTCTCTCTCTTTCTTTCTGCCATTTCAACTTCCTCTCTCACTTTATCTCTCTTCAATATCTTCTCTTTCTTCTTCCCTCTTCAATCTCTTCGCTTTCTTTTTTCCTCTTCAATTTCTTCTTTCTTTTTTCTTCTTCAATTTTCTTTTTTTTTTCTTTTTTCAATTTTCTCTTTTACTTTTTCCCTCTTACATTTTCTCACTCTCTCTCTCTCTCTCTCTCTTTCCCTCTTCAATTTCCTCTGTCTCTTTTTCCTTTTTCAATTTCCTCTCTTTCGTTTAAACACTTAATTCTATTTGTTCCGATATTTTTGTATTAAATGTCAGAAGCAATGCGACATATTTATAAGCTAAATGAAAAAAAAAATGGATCCTAATCGGAGTCTTGCGGATATGATCTCCACTCGTTACTATAAAACCTCATGAAAGTGGATATAATATCTGCGAAACTTGGAGTAGGGTCAGATAAGTTGAATATTTAATTTTATGATTAAGAGTTAAGAACAAAATTAAATGTTTAACTTATTTTTCCCTACTCGAAGTTTCCTGGATATGTTATCCATTCGTCAGGAGTGGTGTCTTCTTCTTTGGGTCGTATTCTCCCCAACTTCTGTACTTCTAACTTTTAATAAGATTTATCTTTTTGTTTTTACTCCTAATCCCTATTCGACAAATCATTCACACGAGCTCATTAGGGAGGTTACTCGCCGCTTTCCACTTTGCCTTCAGTAACCTGTGAGTGTCAAATTTTCCAGATCCTCTTTCTTCATTACGTTCCTTATAAATATTAATTGTCTCTTTCTAATTCTAAATATAATAAACGTCCGGGTTCCTTGAAACTGCCTCGTTACTCACATGTTTAGTCCATGGTATTCTCAGCATCAATCATTTCTTTTGCCTCAAGTCACTTAATCTGTGAGGAGATTGTCCAGTATTCGCTGCCATATAGGAGGACCGATATTATATAACAGACCAGTTAACTCTTTTTTTGCTTCTAATGAAATGTTCCTATTTCTTAACATTTTATTTACCTTTTGGAAGGACAAAATTTGCTGTTCCAGTCTGCCTTCAGATTTCATTGTCACATTTTCCATCCTCTGTTAAAATATTTCCTAGATATTTACATTTTTGTACTTGTTCGATTTGGGCGTCTCTAATTTGTAGTTCGAATTTGGGGGGAAGGTCCATTTGCTGACAACCATACATTTTGTCATTTTGCGGTTGATGTTAGTCCTTTCTTCCCGCTTTCCATTACGACCTTCTGTAGGTCATCCTGTACGTTCCTTTCTGTGTCTGCTATCAACATTGTGCCATCTGCATATCTTATGCTGTTAAGATTGTAGCCGCCTATAATGAATCCTGGTAGGACTACTAATTCTCTCACTACAAAAAATTGAATAAGTCTGGTGAGAAGACCCATCCTTGTCTTACGCCAACTTCTATTTTTGTGTATTTACTGAATTCATTTTTCATCCACATGTAAGTGGTTTGCTCCCAGTATAAGTGCTGGGTTATTCTAATATCCTTTCCCAAACAAGCCAAGCTCACCTAACAGTTCAAATAGTTCTTTATGTCGTACTTTATCAAACGTTCTTGCATAATTCATGAAACATCGCCCAGTTGTGTACTATGCGTGATACACGCTTAGGCGATCATGTATCTTTCGATACGGGACTGACGAGGGAGATTTTTTCTCGCAGTAGGTAGCCTTTCTTTCTGCGGTAGACCAGTTGTCATCCAAGGCTATAGAACCCGGTCTATCCTGCTATTTACCCAAAGCTGTTGGGAGAAGAAAAGGATTCATATATTTCCCAAGGGTATTAGCACGTCAGTCAGTCAGTAATGTGCTATGTGTGATACACGCTTAGGCGATCATGTATCTTTCGATAAGATGACGAGGCAGATTTCTTCCCGTAAGGTTGCATCCACCCGTTGCCATCCAAGGTTATAGAACCCGGTCTATGGCATTTATAACTGTTGGGAGAAGAAAAGAAGATATTTTTTTTCAAGTGTATTAGCACATCAGAAAATGCGGTATTCATGACCTTTCCCATGGCATTATAACAAGGCAGATATTTTTAGAACGTAAGTGAATGCAATGGATTCAACTGGAATTCGAACTCGGCTCTCCGATTCCCCAATCCGAGCCGCTATCCATTACTCCACCGTGCCTCCTTTGGCATTGGTATTGCTTCCCTGATATTATTCTGTATATAAGTATCACATTCCTTGGAGTTGATATTAAAATTCAAAATTTTAAATAAATATTAGTAACCTTTAATTTATTTATTTTTTATCTGTTTTTTTTTTTTTTCGTTTTTTTTTTTTTTTTTTATATGAATGCTGTGTCGGTTGGTATTGTGTACTCTTTAATTACAAAGACTGCTCGCCTTAAAAACGTTTTCTTCCAATAATACCCCGTTCCTTTTTTCATTAGAGAAAGTTTTCCTGATCAAAGCGTTTTGCTGTGATTGAAAAAGCTAATAACTGGTTGATGCGAGTTCAAGTGTGGATAGAACCGACAAACCAATTTCCAAAGATTACGTTTTGTGTTATTTTTACTGCATGTGGACTTGCGTTGTCAGGGAGAAGAACAATACTGACGAACACAGGGCTCTTTTCGGCTGCTAGAAGTATAAACGCGCATTTAGTACTTTATTGCGTTTTAAGAACCCTAAATAAGTAACACCCCGACGATTCTACCGTACACACAACATTTTTTTTGGATGAATCTCAGCTTTGGGGGTCATTCCTCTTAATTTTGCGTCGAACACATTAGTGTAGTCCAAATTTATTCTCGTTTTTCACGTAGGATTAATAGTTAGGACGATACATTAGTCATTACAATTGGTTCCCAAAAACAGAAATTACTTATGACTCAACCCAATACATACTATGTATATATGTATGTTTCGTGGAGGGTTTGATTAATGGATAGTGGCTCAGATTGAGGAATCAGAGAGCCGAGTTCGAATTACAGTCGAGTTTGTTATATTTCCCTACCTTGGGAAAGTTATGAATCCATGTCCTCCCTCAACCAGCTATGGGTTAAAAGCAGGACAGACTGAGTCCTATTGATTTGGATGGTAACCAACCTAGGAGAAGGACAACTCCTGAATTCAAAATCTCCAATTATGAGCAAATAGTAGGGAAGACTCGGCTTTTCGTCCTTGCGTAGCAGTCAGTTCAGGAGAAGGAAGGGCAACTCTGAATTGAAAAAAAGGATGTTACGAAAGAGAAAAGGTGGTACCAGTCAAGCGAGCTGTTCGAGTTAAGTAGTGGCGCCTGGCTGAACGCAGTGCCCTCTTCATCTACCGGTACCCTTCTAGATGATGAGTTCACTCGAGTCGGAGTCGCGATCTCCCTTGGCGAAGCACATACTATGCAACTAATTAAATGCATCGTTGGGTTTACGACTCTAGGATAGCGCGCGCGCGTGTGTGTGTGTGTGTGTGTGAGAGAGAGAGAGAGAGAAATAGAGGGGGGCGAAAAAAGAGCAGTTGTATGTATGCATTTATGTATGAACTGTGCGTTTGGAAATCGAAAAGAAAAGTGTTTTTCAAAGCTTTGCTGATTTCAACGGATTTTTAACAATGCAAAAAGGTCGGATTAATTAATAGGCAAATACGAATTTGAATAGCAAATGGAATAATCATTATTGAATTATTAATTGGAATCTGTAAACATTATTGTAAAGAAATTGTAATGCAAGACATTATTTTTTTTCGAAGATTTGATTTCAAGAGAAAAAAAAATGAAATTAATCTCAAGCGGGGAATTAGCAGAAAAAAGTTTTACGTTAATTTTAGGAAAAATAAGGGAAGAAAAAATATGTCTCTTCCTTCTTTGTCCCGATCGTTGGAATTTGATCGTTGCTTTTCTTGTAGCAGCATTATCAAGTGTAAAAGAGTCAAATTGTCAACGGTCTTTTCATTTAGCTTGCATGGGATTGACTAGGAGTGATTCAGTGTCTCTGGTTGTTTGCAGTTGTTCGCATTGTCTGTCTCTTACTCGGCCCCACAAGACAGTGTAAGCCATCAACGTAATGAACTGACCCAAATAGACACCAGCGAAGTTTTGAGGGTGACCTCACTCCTCAAGTAATTCCAGAATGTGCCTTTAAAAATTTCTAAATCTGTCAGAATCCAGGCCGCCGATACCTTGGCTTCTGCCCTAGAATAGGCACTTAACTCGAACAGCTCGCTTGACTGGGACCACCTTTTCTCTTTCGTAACACTTGTGCTCGACATTCCTTACAATAAGGACCCTACATCATCTGTCTTATCTATTACGAAAAATAACATTTCTTTATTCAATTCGTCTAAAATAAATGCCACCGAATTTTCTAATCATTCTAATCCTAATAGATTTCATCCTTCATCTACAGTCGACCATTCTAAGAGACTCCGTATCGTTGTCAATGCTAAGTTGATCGAGGGTGACGTCTCAGTTGCAGTTAGAGTATTGGCCTCATCTGATACTATACCAGCTACTACACCGGAAGTTCTCACAGCGGTCCGTCGGAAACATCCTGTGCCGCCATCAGATGTCAGAGCTGTTCAGATGGAAAACAATGATTCAAATATTGAAAATCTTGAAGGAAGCCATGGTTGCCACTCTGAAGTCTTTCTCAGGAATTAGTAGTGGCGGTGTAGACGGCCTACGACCTGGTTACATCAAGAGCTTAATTTCTGCCCACACTGTCGAAGACGGTGAATGTTTGAAAAGATCCATAACAGCTCTTATTAATACCCTTCTCCCAGCTGATATACCCCAACATGATCGCGACTTAATATTTTCAGCCAACTTAATAGCTTTAAAAAAAAAAAAAGAAAGAAAGAAAAAAACGGAGGTATCCGCCCTATCGCTGTTGGTAACATTTTTCGTCAGCTCGCGGCAAAAATCGCATGGAGAGATGTGAAGAAGATACGGCATAATTTGCGACCTGTCCATCTCGGGGTAGGCATACAGGGCGGATGTAAAGCCGCGGTTCATGCCACACGATTATTTTTCGAGAATACATCACCTGTTTCCCCACGTATCTTATCAAAACTGGATATGAAAAACGCTTTCAATAGCATCAGAAGGGATCATACCCTGGAAGTTTGCCATCAACGAACTCCTTCCATATTTCAACTGGCTCATCTCTCGTATAGTCATCCAAGTAGGTTGATTGCCTCCGATGATCTTATCTCTTCTGCTACCGGAATCCAGTAAGGTGATCCACTTGGCCCGCTAATATTTGTGATGGCTGTCGACGAAGTAGTCCATCGTCCCTCCTTTCAATATATGGTATCTTGGCGGTGCAACGTTTGGAGGACCCGTCGAGACGGAAGTGGCGACCTCCGACTGGTTATTCCTGCTTTATCTCTGCTTGGACTTGAGATTAACTCGTTCAAGTCAGAGATAATAAATTTGGCTTATAGTGCAGATGATTTTCGAGAGTGCTATCCGGGATATTAAACTTATCCTTGAGAATATAAAAATAACGCCTAAGGAGGAATTACACATTCTTGGTACTCCAGTCTTTCCAATGGACATTCGAGAGTATTTGGATACTAAGCATGTCATTCTAACAAGAATGATTGAGAAATTACAAGCAATTGATGCTCACCCAGCTCTCTTCCTCTTGAAGAACAGTTTTTCTCTACCGAGGTTCCTCTACACTCTCCGAAGTACCCCTTGTACCTCAAACAAGATTTCTTAAACGAGATAGATAGATATAATTAAAAGGCGCGCGGAGTTAATTTGCAACGTTAATTTCGATGACACAGGCTGGAGTTTCGGACTCCTGGGCCTTCAAACAGCAGCAGACTTGGCTCTTCCATCTTATCTTTTTTCCAGCATGTTTTTCGGGCAGTAATTTCGAACAAGCATGCAGCATCTGGGCCCAATAATTAATTTTTATTCCACAAAACACATAAAAAAGAAAAGCTGGGATAAAATAAAATGCGAGGCCAATTTTACAAATTTGAGGCTCTATCTGGATCGGCACCGTCTCTGCTTCACAACCGGGTAGTGGCGCCTGGCTGAACGCAGTGCCCTCTCCATTGACAAGTTTGATTTGCATCCTCTCTCCTGTCCTCGTCATGCCAGCCGCTTTTCAAGACATGCAGCAATAAACGACATCATCAAAAGATGTCTGAATGCAACTGAGTTCCTTTCCCAAATCGGACCCGTAGGCCGCGACTGTGGTGATGGAAAGCGGCCGGATGGCATTACCATTTTCCCTTTTAAAATGGGGAAGTCGTTGATTTGGGATGCGACCTGTGCGGATACATTTTCGGCCGGTAATTTGATCAGGTCCGCGGTTGAGCCGGAGTCTGTCACATGGGACGTGGAGATAAAAAAAAATTAGTTAAATATTCTTCTCTTGCGAAGAGATTTATTTTTACTCCAGTGGCAGCAGAGACTTTGGGGGTTTATTGATCCTTGTTCGACGGCGTTCCTTCAGAGGATTAGTGGGATTACGTCTCGATTAAGGGACGAGCCTCGCGAAACGGAGTGGCTCTTGCAGCGTATCTCACTGGCAATGGTGTGAAGTAATGCTTTCTCCATCATTGCGGCTGGAGAGGATAGCAAAAAAAAAAAAACATTTTGTTTTCTTTATAGATACTTTGTTCAAATCAAATAATTGTCGGATTTTGATGAAACTTTCAGGACTTATTCAGAAATGAATGAAATTGTTTTTGAAAATTTTCTTTTTAGAAAATCTTGGTAAAAATATTTTTTTTTAAATATGTTACTTCTCACTTAATTAATTTTATGAAATTTCGAGAAATTAAATTTCAATTCTAAAATTTGTCTTATTACTTAAAATCAGGAACCCTTGAAGAATATAAATCATCAATTTTTTTTCAAATTACTAGTCATTTACCAAAATCTGTATGTACATGTAATTTCCAAAAAAATCCTTTCTTTTTATGTGCCATGTCCTTTCAGGACGTAGGCGATCATGGCTCTCCACCTCCTCTCTATCCCTTGCAGCTCTCAACAAGTTCCCTCCCTCTGCTTCCTCCCCCAGACCACGTTCTGTCATCCACTTGCTTAAGCCCGCCAGATATGTCACGTGTTGTTTTTTCTTGTCTCTCTTTCCCTCTATTTGACCTATGAGTATCAGATTCTCCAGGTCCTCCTTCCTCATTATGTTTCCTAGAAACTTCAGCTGCCTCATATTATGTATAAGCCTCCTCCTTGTTTGCAACTTGGCTAAGACCTCATTGTTGCTCGGTCCATACATTAACGTATATAATTTTTAATACATATATATCTGAACTTTCGGCAAAGAATTATTTAAATAAATTGCATCGTTTTAGACTTATCAAATGAAAATATATTGCTTGTCAAACTGTACTAAGTGTTTGCTTACTAATGCTTGAATATTTGTAAAGATTTATTTGATTGGACAAAAAGTCGGCCTCTTTAAAGATTTTTTTCTTATTTCTTTTCAGATTACAAGCAATCGCAGGTAAGGTTCGTTTCATTTTATTTCAGTTTTAACTCCTATTTCTTTTATATTCTAATTAAATATTTAAAAAAATTATGAAAAATATTCTCTCACATCGGTATAATGAAATGGTCTCCTAAACAAACGATGTATCATTAGCTGTAAAGAGAAAGGAAGAAAACCTTTACTTTATTTATGTTAATAATATTCTATCTCTTGATAGACAATGTGACTGATTAGAAAAATATTTACGCGACTGTTTCTGCCACCATTTTTAGGATGCAATAATAAAAATAACTTTCTGAATCATAAATCATGATGCTGATATTTATTTGACTAATACAAAAATGTATAAGAGCCACTGGAGTAATGGATAGTGGCTCGGATTCAGAAATCGGAGAGCCGCGTTCGGATTCCAGTTGAATTCATTACATTCACTTACGTGGTAATACCCTTGGGAAAGGTATTGATCCGCTTCTTCTTCCCGCCCCCATCTATGGTTCTATAGTCTTGGATGGTAATTGGTCTATCGCAGAAAGAAATGTCTGCGGGAAAAATCTGCCTAGTGTTGGACCAATTTCTAGAGTGAATAGATTGTAAGAAGATTTGTAGATAATCTCTTTGTTAAAATACAATTAGTCAACAACAGAAACAGACGCGTTTTGTCAACGTGTCCGAGTTCGAATTCCAATCCAATCCATTACATTCATTTACGTGCTAATACCCTTTGGAAATTTATGAATTCTCTTCTTCTCCCCCCAGCTATGGGTAAATAGCAGGACAGGTCGTTTTCTATAGCTGTGGATGGCTATAGCTTTGATCTACCGCAGAAAGAAATGGTAACCTACTGCGGAAAAATCTGCCTCGTCAGTCGTGTATCGAAAGATACATGATCGCCTAAGTGTGTATCACGCATGGCACATAACTGACTGATATGAGAAACATCAGATGGCTGTGCGAGTGTAATAATTTATTAAACTTAGGTTAGTTCGGTACAAGGCTGTTGTGGATTCCGAGATGAAATTCGGTCTCCAATGAAGAACAAACGCAATAATTAAATATAAGAAATAAAATGTATTTACACAATCATACAAAGGGTAATACTGTTATTAAATCCAGGAACACGGTTAGTAGCAAATACAGAAAGATATATACAGTCTCGAAGTAGGACTTCCTTAGAGTCTACGTGCTCTGTAACTGACTTCTACAAGAGGCTACCTCACACTATCTCCATTCGTATATTCTCTCTCTCTTTCCGACTACCCTCTCACTATCCGACTACCCCCACTGACTGTCTAACTCTGGGTATTTAACGGCAGCAGTCCAGGTACACTGGTAGAGTCCACTTATATGAAAAAGGGGAGAACTCCATAACAAATGTAAATGGAATTCACTGCATTTAAAATTTGTCTATGCGTTAACGATCCTAACACATAAAGTTAAGCGACCACTCCGAGTAATGTGTTGTTGTTGTGTTTCTTTTTTTTTATCATTTCGACCAAAGCAAGGCATTAAAGCCACAAAGACATAAAAGGTTACTGAGTGTGAAAGAATAAGGAAAAAAAGAAACATTTTTAAGGAGCGAGCACAATATAAGAGGCATCAGAAGATATTGGAGTAAGTATTGACACTGCATTTAACATTTTGCATATCAGAGTTAACTTGAACGAGTGTAGCTAGAAGAGAATTCTACAAGCGAGAAGTGCGAGAGAAGAAACTGTTAACATAGAACTTACGGTTACAACAGTCTAAACAATGTAAATAATTACAATACCTCATCACAGAAATATAGGCAGATTTTTCTAATGTTTTTTCTAATTTTTTTCTTTTCTGGCCATAAATGATGTAGAAATTATCCGAATGTTTTTTATGTCCGAACGCTTTCAGCTATACTTTTAGCCATTATCAAGGAGGATTTTATTTTTACTTTTAACAGACTATATGGATTGTTTTATGTATTTATCTGGAGGAATGTTTTTATTTTCCAAACGCGGTCAGCACATTGTAGTGAGCGTGTGTATATATATATATATCTTACTTATTATAAAACGCAGGTTGTGCGTGTGTGTGTGTGTGTGTGTGTGTGTGTGTGTTGTCTGTAACGTTTATATGTTGGATTGAATTTCCTACATTTTTTAGCTGATTTCAACAAAACTTCACAGGACTACAT
>CAHIKZ030005479.1:1872500-1877500 GCA_903632075.3 Acanthosepion pharaonis
ATAGATAGATATGACCATACCAACCAAGATAGATAGATATGAACAGACTAAGATAGATAGATAGATAGATAGATAGATAGATAGATAGATAGATAGATAGATAGATAGATATGACCATACCAAGATAGATAGATAGATGAACATAATGACATAGATAGATAGATATGAACAGACTGATAGATAGATAGATATGACCATACCAAGATAGATAGATAGATCAACATAATGACATAGATAGATAGATATGAACAGACTGAGATAGATAGATAGATAGATAGATAGATAGATAGATAGATAGATAGATACTACGAACTGACTGAGAAATACTTAACTATCTATAAAGAAAGTGTACTTATTTCCATCTATTTTTTTCTTCTGAATAAAATAATTTAGTTGGCTTCTTTTTTAATCGTTTCACCTCAAGTCAATTTGAGAAATGCCACTAGGATGCATGGAATTACAGCGAGTGAAAGAAAATGAGAAGACATGAGTGAGGAGAAGTGAAAAATGACAGTAAAGGAAAAGGATCCAGTTATACAGAAGATGGCGATTGTTTTGGCATTTAAATTTTTGAAGATTGCAGTTGGTAGGTAAGCAAGATATTAGAACAGGTGAGAAGTGCGAAAAAAAAAAGAAACTATCCGAATAAAAGTGAAGGTTGCATGTAGTTAGTTCAACAATAAAATAGTGAGACCTAATTGCCAATCTAGTAGCACGCTAAATTCATTTAGTCGAGGCAATAGCGGAAAGAGCTTATCAAAATAGATACTATTAAAATATTTGTAGAAAAGACAGACGGAAGGCACGTCAAGTGGGTGAGAAAATCACTCAAGTCGAGATGCCGGGTCAGGATGGATTATATTGCAGACCCATCTTTGAATTTTGTCAAGAATATCGAGATGTACAACACCAGACTAGATATGACAACAATGTTCAATACACGAACGAATGGTAGATTTATAAATGTGCAAGATGAATTCTCACACGACACAGTGAACCAAATATCCTTGCAGAAGACGTAGCAATTGAAATTTCACTTGACAAAATTATCGAAATATACCATGTTACGTCGTTTCCGTTTTCCATATTTTCCCAAGTTTCCCTAATTATTTATAATGTCCCTGTAAGCAACATTTGATGAAATTCACAATGTATTTATTTTTATATTTTTCTTTTTGTTCACTAATTTTGAAGCATTTATTTAGTTTTAGAATTTTCTGTCGCTTTTATCTAGTTTTATCTCTTTAGCCTTTACAAACCCACTTTTTTATTTGTGTATATTTTCGGAATCTACTTAAATTCTCACAATAAATCCAACCTACATATACTTGGTATTAAATGATTGCCAATTTTAAATCTTCGTTCGCAACAACCTTACAAGAAGCGGATTTAACTTTGACGAAAGTAATCGTCAAGTTTAATCCAAAAATTGTTTTCATTTAAACTTTAAAATTTTACTCATTTTTGTATTTTCTTTTTATATGTTTGCATGCATTTTTTACATTAAAATAATTTGTTGCAGATAATTCTCTGTAATGCATCCGAAGAAGTATTTGTTAGACGAAATCAACATCGAGTAAAAAGCTATCAATATTACACTCAGTAAGGAACGTATTCGCTTGCACCTAGAATTGCACCTATTGCTCTACATTTGGTGCACAGTAGAATTTACAAGCATTTGAATTTAAAATCTTGTAACTGTCTTTAAGAACTCTGGAGACCCTTCTGACTCATCTAACTACCGTTCTATCAGTCTCCTACCACTCTTCGGCAAAGTCTTTGAAGCTTTAATCAACGCCGAAGTCGTTAAGCACCTTACATCCCATAATCTTCTCTCTGACAAGCAATATGGTTTCCGCTTTGCCTGCTGATGTGCTCACGGCCATAACTGAATTTGTTTACCAATAACAGATAAGCTTGTGCCGTGGCTCTAGATATCTCTAAAGCGTTTGATAGGGTTTGACATGCCGGCCTCCTTCGTAAGCTTCAGGGGTACGAAATTTCAGGGCGATTATTTGACGTAATACAATCATTCTTGTCAAACCGTGTAATGAAGGTTGTCCTTAACGGATTCTCCCCCAGTCCCTTTCTTACGAACGTAGGCGTTCCCCAAAGCTCTATACTGGGCCCTAGACTGTTTCTGATCTTCATTAACGATCTTCCCAATGTCATTAGTTCCCAAGTATGCATCTATGCAGATGAGGCTACTATTTATTCTCCGCCGCAATAGTAAATCAAATCCGCCATCGCTGACAAAACGAACCTGGCCGTTGGTCTCGAAAAGGACCTCCAATCTGTTGTTGACTGGGGCAAGAAATAACTGGT
The DNA here is from genome assembly GCA_903632075.3 of Acanthosepion pharaonis. Lineage (NCBI taxonomy): Eukaryota > Metazoa > Mollusca > Cephalopoda > Sepiida > Sepiidae > Acanthosepion > Acanthosepion pharaonis. Next base: position 1,874,826 of record CAHIKZ030005479.1, read on the forward strand.
TATCTTTAATGCCTCCAAAACAAAACTGCTCTCTTTTACCGACCACATAGAACCCTTCCTGCCTCCCATTAGAGCACCTCTCTGCGACTGCTTGGTCTCACACTGTCCGCTAACCGGAGATGCAATAAATACATTGAATCAATAGCTTCATCTACCGCAAGGAAAGTTGATTCTCTTTGTCGTGCCAGAAAGTTTTTCTCTCGCTCGAGTCCATGCTTCAAATCTACAAATCAACTATTCACCCTTGCATGGAATACTGCTGTCATGTATGATATGGAGCCCCAGCTGTTCGTCTTAAGGTCCTCAACAAAATCCAGAGACGTATATGCAATGTGGTTGGCCCTGATCTGGCATCTCGTTTACAGTCGCTCTCTCACGATCGTGCCGTCGCTTCCCTCTGTCTTTTCTTCATGGTAACTGTCTTTAAGAACTCTGGAGACCCTTCTGACCCATCTAACTACCGTCCTATCAGTCTCCTACCACTCTTCGGCAAAGTCTTTGAAATTTTAATTAACGCCGAAGTCGTTAAGCACCTTACATCCCATAATCTTCTCTCTGACAAGCAATATGGTTTCCGCTTTGCCTGCTTATGTGCTCACGGCCATAACTGAATTTGTTTACCAATAACGGAGAAGCTTGTGCCATGGCTCTAGATATCTCTAAAGCGTTTGATAGGGTTTGGTAGGTAAGCAAGATATTGGAACAGGTGAAAGAAAACTGCATGGATTTAAACGTGCTACTGGGTTGGCACCTCGGTCTCGTCCTTTCACTGTCGAAACGGTTAAATGTAGCCGTCTCTTCTACTGCAATAGCTTCATGTCTCGCACTTCACATCTGTGAAACTCCCTTCCTCTTAATTGCTTCCGTGATAGCTATAATCTCCAAATATTCAAATGCAATGTCAATCGACATCTCCAGATGCCTTGATCCATTCCCCCGTCCTTCTCTTCATCCTTTCCCCTATCACGCCTAGTTACCCTTGCCCCCACTCTCTGTAACCCCTTGCGTGCTAGTGACGCTCCGGCCTTGCTTTTCTTAAAAATATATATGCTTCTCTGGTCAGAAAAAAAATTGGCTTTTTTCAAAGAAATGCAACAGACAGATTTCGAATTTGTTCTTTGATGTCGCTATTCAACAAATGTATTATTATTATTATTATTAGTCTACACAATGAAAATGAAACGCAACATTGAAAACCAATGCCTTGGAAGTGTTTTTTTTTTAAATAAATAATTCCCAGTCTATTTCAATTGATTCTAATCGAAACAGATCTATAAATCGATATATCGGCCAGAACATATATTTGTATCTTTGGAATTGTAATATATCGACTTGATATATTTATTTGTGTGGCAAATTTTTAAAAAATAGCACAGAAAACTAGTGTACACACATATGTTTGAAGTTTGTATTTACAGCTTGAGATGCAAAGAGAAGCTTCACAATTTGTATTGTGGAAAAATCATTCCGCGGATTATTTCAGAAGTCTGAAAGTGTCGCAGACGCAATTGTATTAAAATCTTATAAAGAACCTTAAATAATAATACAAATATAATTTTTTTTTAAACTGCATCACATTTCAAGTGAGAATATGTTTTTTTTAATACAGTAATGTAGCAAATCTACATTTTTTTACAGCTAACGTGACATGGACAAAATTGTCCAATTATTAGAGTAATGTCTTTGTAGTTTTTCCAGAATTTTGTACTGCGGATCAGTTTTTCATATATATATTAAAAGTTAATGCCTTATAGTTTACCTGAAATGGAAAAAATATTAAAGCCTGATGATGAAAAGTTTCGAAAGTACTAGCACCGGAACATCAAATCCATCTTACAACTATAAACCTAAGTATCGCGTCATTCAACGAATGGTTAGTAGGTTAATGCTTTATTAAATTTGTTAGCGAAGAGATTTCGCCATTAATTTACTGATTAATTCTTTGTATGATTACTTCTTTATAATATATATATATATAAATATATATATATATATATAAATATATATTTAAGTAACTTATCGAGTCTAGAAGAAACCTCAACAGAAAGCACTGGACGGCAGTTCCTTTCTATATTTGGGACTCATCAGCAGTACGCATCCACTACCGAGAATGGAAACCCGGACAGTTGCATTGACAGGCAAACGTCATAACAACTGTACTAACATTCCTCCAGTGCTTTCCGTATTCTGCTGAGGTTTCTTCTAGACTCGATAATTTACTTAATTACCTCAAATCCTCCTCTATATATATATATATATATATATATATATATATATATATATATATATATATATATATATATATATATATATATATATATATATATATATATATATTACTTCAAGTCTATTTTTAGTGGATAGCCATATTTGATTTTGTTTTCTAACTGTACTCATTTCGTATATCAGCCTGAGTACTCGAGAAGACTTAAGAAAGAGAATGTTCCTCTGGTAGATATTGTTTAAAATAAACGGGTGTTTACTAATATGCGAGTATCCACTACGAATAGTGTTTGAAGTAATAAAAAATATGTCAGATTAATACATATATATATATATATATATATATATATATATATATATATATATATATATATATATATATATATATAAAGAAATATAGTCTTAAGGTGTGCTATATTTATGTGATAAAGTGCTCAATATCAGAGATAGAG
>CAHIKZ030005479.1:1880000-1895000 GCA_903632075.3 Acanthosepion pharaonis
AAAAAGTTGTTAGCGAATCGGAAATAGAAATAAGAGGACGAAATTCTGTTTATACATGTTAATGTTTCTTGCGAATCATTCCTAGTGAAAAAGCATGAAAACTATATCCCTTTAGTTATATCACTCACGGAATATCTTTGGCTCAATTTTATCTTTGATGGTAGTAATGGTCTTGACTGAGGATAGACAGTAGAAACAGAATGGTTTTTAAGATGGTTGGCAGGATGAAATACTATCAGTTGTTTTTTTTTTAAATAATTGTTAAGTTGAAACATTTAACTGGAAAAAAAACGAACCCACCAATTTGTTGATCGATTCTTTTGAAGATTTAAATTTAAAAATTTGTTAATTTTGTGTTTTTTATTTTATTCATTATTTTCTTTTAAGAAAACAATAACTTTGCAAGTTCATTTTTCTCTGTTAGTGCCTAACAAGATTAAGTTAAAACTTTAATCATACATAAAATCTCCTCTTCTATTTACATATACAGGTGAATTGGGGTCTGCATTTATACACATACATACTTACATACATATATCGGTAGTGAATTATGCATCGAAAAATAATCCATATTTATCTGTATCTCACTCATTTAAACCGTTATTTAACTCCTCTCTTTAAAACTTCTCTCTGTTAAATTTTAATCCCCACCTTCGCCTTTAGGTCTTCCTATTCTTCTTTCTACTCTTAAACCCTCTCTCTAGAGCATTCATACACTTTCCCTCTCACACTTGTTTCCTACTCCCACACATACACTTTCACTAAAGTTTTATTTTTTATACCCGGAGTTATATTTTCCGATTTCTTTTTGAATTTGTAGGTCTGTTGAATTGGATCGTGATTACGATTCCAATGTAATAAATTATAACCAAGGAATATTACTGCTTGAGCCTTATTTTATTATATATATATATATATATATATATATATATTTGCAATATCTACATGAATTAATCTGCTAAGCAGAATCAAGCATACGTTTTCCAAAAAAGTTCCCCTATTACTTCAAGAGTTTTTTATTTCTTTTTTCGTATATCTGATTTTCTTTCCAATTTCTAATATATGTTAGCCATAGTTTTTTTTTTCTTTCCTCAAAAATTGCCAATAGTATCCCTTGTTCAAGTAATTTTATTTCTACAATAATATTAAATCCAATGGGGTTATTGGATGATAATGCACCCCAGAGCAACCTAGGTTAACCCCCTTCGCCTAGTGTGTCTTTCAGTCTGATAAACGAGCGAGCTTTTCGGTACCTGCGGTATCAGACCGAAACGATATTTCTGACTCAAAGGGTAGTTCTGTTGTCTTGAATTCTGGGTAGACGAGACCTGGACTCTCGGGGTATTATGCCTGTATCTTATTTCCTGAATTATTTATTCCTTCATTAAGGGTGGTGGAAGTAAACTTTTTCTGGGTTTTGGCATTATTCGCCTGATAGTCAGGAATACGAACTTTTGAGTAACTTCAAAGGAGAATATCCTATCAGCAGTTGTATAATATCGGAGCTATTGTACTGCCATTTTGTAACTGGATTCTGGGCCGTGCAGTAATCTCCAATGGGGACCTCTTGATGCCATGATAAGAGAAGAAACTGTTAGCATAGAACTTACGGTTACATCTAGCCATTTCAACTGTAAAATGATGAAACTTTGCCGACAATCTAGCAGTGCGCTTAAATTCCTAAAGTCAAAGTACAGAAAAGGAAAGTTCATCAGAACAATTACCATGAAAATATTCATAGAAAAGGCACAGGGAAGCTACGTGATGGCGGTGTGAAAATGACTGAAGTGCCTCATATCTATCTATCTATCTCTCTCTCTCTCTCTCTCTCTCTCTATATATATATATATGTGTGTGTGTGTGTGTATATACAGCTTGTTGTTTCCATATTTCTGTTTTCGCCATGGGGCTCTTTTTCTCGCAGACGGTGTCCATCTGACCCTTCTATACAGTGCAGTCGACTAATTAAAAACAAAAACAAAAACAACGCGTATGCGTGAAATTAAAATATAAAATGACGACGATTTACCCATCGCATCCTTTATGAATAAATAAAGCTGTTAAATATTAAGCGTGTGTTGTTTCTGCAATTATATTTCCACGTAATTTATTTTTTCTATGCCTTACCCATATGTGCTCGGATTTCGATTTCTCTGACTAAAGCTCAGCAAAAATACGTTTGGAATGATAACTTGGAAAAGCGATGGTTCTGAAACGTCATATCAAAATGTCTTTTTTTGTTGTTGTTTTTTTTTTTTATATCTTTATTTGTTTCGTTATGAAAATCTACGCATTGAGTTATGTTTCAAATATGAGCTCCGTAAATATTTGCTTGTCTCTACAAAAAAAAAAAAAATCAGTTGTCATTTAAATACAAGCTTAACTTGAAATTCTAATCTGGAAAAAATTTCAAACAAACAAACCAAATCTAATTGAATACTGTATGTCCAACTTTAATCGAAGAAACACAGCCACTGGATGCAAATGTCTGGACAAAAATCACGTGACTAGTCAAATAAAAAGTAATACGAACTTGTAAACTGCAGATATTTTTTATTATTATCCATTCTATAAGACTCTCTCTCTCTCTCTCTCTCTCTCTCTCTCTCTCTCTCTCTCTTTCTCTGTGCATATGGCGTAATTTTCTGAGATGTGTGCATCAGTCAGTTGATCAGTAAAAGAAATAGTCTGAATCATTGCTGGGTAATATTTATTTTTGTAATATTAGTAAGCACAGATATTGTTACCAGCTTTGAATCATTTTGGATATCGTTTTTGCAGTATGATCACGAACTGAAAGATATTCTTTGAATTTATTCAGAGCTTTGAATTAGAGTTCAACGTCAAAATCAAATCCCTTTTGTCAGCTACTTTTGATGAGACAAAATTCAATATGGCGTCATCTTCTTTACGTGTTGAGTCCCTCTCCATAACTTCCTGTTCGTTGTTGTTCTTAAATTATTTATCCTAAGCCCTGTTCCGCCATCCATTTACACAAGCTCACTAAGTATGTTAGGCATTGTTTTACTCTGTCCCTCTTGTCCTCTATCTGTCCTGTGAGTACCAGATTTTCCTAGCCCTCCTTCCTCATTATATTCCCCCCCAAAACCTCAACTGTCTCTTCCTGATATTAATTATTAGTTATTTTTTTGTTTTTCTTTTTTGTTTCCATTTTCCTCAAAACTTCGTCGTTGCTTACATGTTCGGGCCATGGTATCCTCAGCATCCTTCTGTAGAAGCACAATTCTGTTGCTTCACGTCTTCTCTTCAATTTTGACAAGATCGTCCAGCGTTCATTGTTGTACAGGAGGACAAGTTATCAAGTAGTAGTTCAGTACTCTTTCTCTTGTTTCTAGCGGAACTTTCCTATTTCTGAGTACTCTGTTTAACGTTCGGAACTCTTCTTTGGCTCTCCTAATAAGCCTTCGGTTTTCAGTGCGACAGTGTCAAAATTAGAACGACACAAGAAAATAATGTATATTCAAAATCAGATTTTAGGGCAATTAAATATTTAACAACAGTAATAATTCATCCAAACAACATCATGCATATCACGAGACGCAGAAATATTAACCAAACTGTGAACAATGTTCAGTACCTGATGATTGTAAACAATGATCAGTACCTGATGATTGTAAACAATGTTCAGTACCTGATGATTGTAAACAATGATCAGTACCTGATGATTGTAAACAATGTTCAGTACCTGATGATTGTAAACAATGATCAGTACCTGATGACTGTAAACAATGATCAGTACCTGATGATTGTAAACAGTGTTCAGTACCTGATGATTGTAAACCATGTTCAGTACCTGATGATTGTAAACAGTGTTCAGTACCTGATGATTGTAAACAATGATCAGTACCTGATGATTGTAAACAGTGTTCAGTACCTGATGATTGTAAACAATGATCAGTATCTGATGATTGTAAACAATGATCAGTACCTGATGATTGTAAACAATGTTCAGTAACTGTTGACTGTAAACAATGTTCAGTACCTGATGCATTTTTCTTAATACATATATATATATATATATATATATGTGTGTGTGTGTGTGTGTGTGTGTGTGTGTGCGTGTTTGTGTGTATGTGTGTGTGTAATTTTTCTTGTGTCCTTATAATTTTCTTCTTTTCTGGACATAAATTATGTAGAAATCGTCCGTATATATTGTATGTTCTAACGCTTTCAGCTATTCTTTTAATAAATGTATATTTAGGTAGCAATCCCTCTTTTATACAAGTTTCGTTGAAAAATTAAATAAATAATTTAACCCCGGTACCTTGGCAGTCGTTGTTAATGAAACTTGCATAAAAGAGGAATTGCTGCCCAAATATTAAACGAATTGTTGAATGCGCTCGGACATACAGAACATTCGAATAATTTCTACATAATTTATGTCCAGAAAAGAAAAAAATGTGTATATATATATATATATATATATATATATATATATATATATATATATATATATATATATATATATATATATATATATATATATATAGAGAGAGAGAGAGAGAGAGAGAGAGAGAGAGAGAGATATATATAGAGAGAAAGATATATATATATATATATATATATATATATATATATGGAGTTATTTTTTATTTTTTATTTGCTGAGGATAATATTTGGGTTTTTATCATGCTTGGAAGTAACTATCCATTTGTATTCCGGATTCCGAAACATGATTTCCTTTTTCTGTCAAATTCTCATACAACTTGTTTTGGATTGCACATATTTTTGCATAATTGTAAGGTTTTGACAAGTGCCGGTGTCGTGCTATTAACACCAATCACGTCTCACTTTGTAGTTTCTTTACATTAGAGAAACAAAAAATAACAATATAAGCTCGCCTTTTATCTATCTTTCAATCAGCTTTCATTATTCTTTAAGCTTCGCCTACTTTTCGTTTTCATGCAGTTAACCCCTAATGCCTTGTGTTTCTATTCAGAATGGTTTAGTTCTCTTTTTTTTATGTTTTCCCTTTTAGCCAAATCTGTGATCTCTCAGCGATCTGCTTTCTTTACTGCTGCAAGTTTCAGTGATTATCATTGTTATTGTTTCTCATCTAATTCATCATCATCATTATTCATTTATATTTTGACAATTATTTTTTTCATTTTTTCTTTTTTTTTTTTATTCCTGGTGCGTTTACATAAGGAGACACGGTGGAGTAATGGATTGGGGAATCGGAGAGCCGAGTTCGAATTCCAGTCGAATCCATTGCATTCACTTACGTGCTAATAACCTTGGAAAATGTACGAATCCTCTTCTCCCCCAGCTATGGGTAAATAGCAGGACAGACCGGGTTCTATAGCCTTGGATAGCAACTGGTCTACCGAAGGAAGAAATGGCAACCTACTGCGGGAAAAATCTGCCTCGTCAGTCATGTATCGAAAGATATATGATCGCCTGAGCGTGTTTCACGCATGGCTCATAACTGACTGTTGGAGTAATTAAGGAAATTTTAGTTCAGTTATTTTAAATTTTTTGAAGGTTGTAGGTGGCAGCGGCTCGGTTTGAGGAATTGGAGAGCCGAGTTCGAATTCCAATCGAATCCATTACATTCATTTACGTGATAATACCCTTGGGAAAAGATATGAATCCTCTTCTTCCCCACCCCAAACTAGTGGTAAGTAGCAAGACAGACTAGGTTCTATAGCATTGGATGGCAACTGGTCTACCGCAGAAAGAAATGGCAACCCACTGCGGGAAAAAATCTGTGAAAGATACATGATCGCCTAAGCGTGTATCACGTGTGGCACATAACTGACTGACTGTGTTTTCATATGATTAATGAGATCAATTAATCCAAGTCTATTCACTATTCGAGTTGATATCGATCATGTAGCTGTCTGGTTGATTTCCATCGTTTCCCGGATTTTCAATTCTTTGAATCGTTTTCTTGAGTTCTTCAGAATCGATCCTAGTGCTACCGTAACGACCGGCACAACTGTCGTTTTCATGCTTCGTAATTCCTTTAGTTTTCTAGCAAAATCGAAGTAGTTTCCAATTTTTCACCTCCTCTCAAAAAAGAAAGAACGAAAAAAAAATGTATTCTTTATGAGGTTTAAATTCGTTTTTTTTTTTTCCGACCTTGATTTGTTGATCATTTAGAGTCTTAGAGAATTATACCCGGTCAGCTACTGGTACCATGGAACCCAATACCAGCTACTGCATGGTGATGTTAACACGATATTTCTGAGTGCATAACTTCCATGAGAAAGCGGACGAGGCGACTGCTAACGGACTAAGATCAGCCACATAAGACAGGAATTCGTACTTGGAGGGGGATGAGCTCTCATAGGCCATCCTTGCTCATAGCATGCGGCACCAAGATGCAGCATCCCAACCACTATCCCAGTTTACAGGACCTGAAAATTTTAGGGTTTTTTTTAGGATTAGGTTCGGTGTTATCGTTATTCGCTTAAAAGCCTCCATTGACGGGAATTAAGCTCATTGTTTGGTCAATTTGTAGTTATGAAAGTTATATTATAGTTGTTTGAAAATGAATGAAAAGATATCCGGAATGGCAATATAAATAGTATTTACCTGGTGTTATCGTCTTCGAGTAATACGTTCATACGCGATCAACACAAACATAGCGCCTCATATTAATATTAAGTTAAAATTTCTAATGAGATTTAGTTATGACATTTTAACACTATTGCGCTAACAAATATATTGCTATGATGTGCCGTTTTGTTATGTCAACACAGCCACACAGAGAAATCGAGTCATTATAATATAAAATCTCATTCTCAGTTCTTGAATAAAAATTTTTATTATTATTTTCTTTCTTTTTATTACTATTTTAAGATTTAACAATCTGTTTTTTTTTATCTAAAGTATTGACGGAACTTCATGTTTCTGTTGTATTGTTTACTTTTTGATAAACTCAATTTTTTTTTGTAATTGATTATTTTATATTTGTTTTTTTCCTAATATAGCTTTGTTATTGTGTTGGTAATGTTGCTATCGTTTGTGTGTATTATTGCAGTCACCTTATTTGTTATTGTTCTAGCAGTTACTTCACTTGTTCTAGTTGCCGCAATTGATGCTACCTCACTTGTTGCTGTTGTATTTGGCTCGTTGATATAAATATCTCGTTGTTGTTGTAAACTGCCTGCGTTGTTGTTGCCTCACCTCATTTTGTTGCATCAAATAGTTTTGTTGCCTAATCAAGCAATTGATAAGATTCATAAAATCCTTCGATGACGGTCCACCTTCTTTGAATCGTTTTATACAACCACATTCTGAAGAATAAAGAGGGAGAAAGAAAGTGAAAGAGAGAGAGGGGGGAGAGAGTGATTTGCACAAAGGCGGGAAAAGGAAAGAGATGAAAATGGAAAGAAAGCAATAGAAAGGAGAAAAGTCAAGAGAAACAAGTGACAGAAACAAACAAACAAGCAAACAAAATAAGAAGCAAAGAAGAAATAGAAAAAGAAGACGCCAAAAAAAGACGCATAGAAATAAACAATGAAATAAAGAAAAAAGCTATAAAGGGCGGGAAAATAGCCATAGACAAAAATGCGAAATGAAAGAGAGGAAGACATTGAAAAACGTTGTAGCGAAGAATAAAACAGAAAGAAAAAAAAAGAAAGAAGGTAAGAAAGAAATGTCTACAGGAAAGAAGTGGGTAGAAAAGATCTGTAACAAATGAATAATGAACGATGCCAGAAAGAGTGAAGAAGAGATTGAAAACACAAAGATCAAATAAGTAATCAAAAACTAAAAAAAAAAGGGTGGGGACTGACGTACGAATATGGAAGGAAAAAAAGAAGGAAATAATGAACCGAATAAATGACTGAAAATAAAAAAAAATAAGGAACGTGTCGACAGAAGAGAAAGATAAAAAAAAGAATAAAAAGTAAAAAAAATACAGAAGCAAAGAAAAAAGAAGCGGTAAAAATAAAAAGAAAAAAAAGAAAATTAAAGAGAAAAAGTAACACTAAAAGGAAAAGAGAGAAGAAAAGAAAAAAGAAAAAAGGAAAAGAGAGAAGAAAAGAAAAAAAGAATAATAAGGGAAAAAGAGAAGAAAACAGGAAAGGTAAAAGGAAAAGAAAGGTGAAAAGGGAAAAAGAGAAGAAAACAGGAAAGGTAAAAGGAAAAGAAACGTGAAAAGGGAAAAAGAGAAGAAAACAGGAAAGGTAAAAGGAAAAGAAACGTGAAAAGGGAAAAAGAGAAGAAAACAGGAAAGGTAAAAGGAAAAAGAAAGGTGAAAAGGAAAAGAGAAGAAAACAGGAAAGGTAAAAGGAAAAGAAACGTGAAAAGGGAAAAAGAGAAGAAAACAGGAAAGGTAAAAGGAAAAGAAACGTGAAAAGGGAAAAAGAGAAGAAAACAGGAAAGGTAAAAGGAAAAGAAACGTGAAAAGGGAAAAAGAGAAGAAAACAGGAAAGGTAAAAGGAAAAGAAACGTGAAAAGAAAAAAGAGAAGAAAACAGGAAAGGTAAAAGGAAAAGAAACGTGAAAAAGGAAAAAAAGAGAAGAAAACAGGAAAGGTAAAAGGAAAAGAAACGTGAAAAGGGAAAAAGAGAAGAAAACAGGAAAGGTAAAAGGAAAAGAAACGTGAAAAGGGAAAAAGAGAAGAAAACAGGAAAGGTAAAAGGAAAAGAAACGTGAAAAGAAAAAAAAGTAATAGTAAAAGGAAAAGGGAGAAAAAAAGAAAATAGCAGTTGAAGAAGATAGAAGAAAAGAAAAGAATAAAATATATACGGAACAAAAGAAAGTGGTTAAAATGAATGTAAAACGTTATTGGAAAAATTAGGGAGAGTCGAGGATGAAAAAAAAAAACATGTCAAAAATAAATTAGCCATTCTGATTGGCTAATGTGAACATCGAATTCGATTTCCGACGAAAACAAGTTTGCAAATGAAGAAAAGAGAAATGAAAATAAAATTGTAAAAGAAGTACTTAGGACAACATTCCCTTACAAATGTTCTAAAAAATTGCCGATCGACGATGTATGAATAAATGAGGAAAAAATATGATCCACTCGTGAAAATCAATTGAGTGTGATTGAAGAGATGAAGGATTTCCTATTGAAAAAGATTGGATCGTAAATGAGAACTGACCAGTGAATATAAAAGAATTGAAGAATATAGCAGCTTACAGCTGGATTCATTACGTAACTGTTCGATACTCTAATAATAATAATAATAATAATAATAATAAATAAATAAATAAATAAATAACTTCATTAAAAAACACTGCGTATAGATAGTTTTCTTAATCAAATAATAATTACGTAGACGCATGACTTTCGGAGCATCTTAATGTAAATTTTTATTAAACTAAATTTTTTTGCAACATAATGACTATCAGGAAACTTGTAGTCTGCCCGTAACGTCAAAAACATACCAAATTTAAGTCATTTTACAATTGCATTGCTTATAATTTCTACATAAATAATATAGGATGTTTACACACTAGAACTGACGCGTGTTGAAATTCTCACAGTATTTACTATTGTTGAAGTTGTCGCTAACATTTTTGAGCCGAGATTTACAAACTCTACGTTTCGTTCAATTTCGAAAACCAGTCGATCAAATTTGAAAAGGCTGATTTTTTTCGAAATAATTTTCGACAAAAACTCTAATTCGCGGTTTGATAATTTATTTAATTTAATTTTATAGGACTTCATGGTAAACAATATTTTTTAAGAATTTTTTCCTTTTTAAAAGCAAATAAAAATTTTTTTTAGGATTTCTTATTCTTGTGCATGAAACAACGTTTTGAAGTGTTTGACCCTATGATTTGTTTATAGTGCTCGCAAACGCAGAGCGAACTGGAAACTGGAATCTTGTATATAAAAAAACGTAAAGAAAATATATGCAAAAAACAATATTGCATTTTTATTGAATAAGTATTTGTTATTTTAATCATTAAATTGTTTTTAAAATAGTGGGAATATTTTAAATAATAAAACATCTAAGTAAAATCATCTGTACTTTGTATCAGTTTACCTGTTTACACTTCTCTCTAAAATTTGGTTTCGATCGGTCAATGTATGGCTATTTTAGAGGATGTGATGGATGGACGGACTAACAGAAGTCATAGAATTTTATATATAGATTTAAGGTAAAATTAATGAATATTTATTGTACTAAGCTACGCGCCCTAGTAAAACCAACTTTACTTTGTATCCCTTTACTTGTTTGCGCTCCTCCTAAAATTTGGTTTCGATCGGTCAATGTGTGGCTATTTTAGAGGATGTGATGGATGGACGGACTAACAGAAGTCATAGAATTTTATATATAGATTTAAGGTAAAATTAATGAATATTTATTGTACTAAGCTACGCACCCTAGTAAAACCAACTTTACTTTGTATCCCTTTACCTGTTTGTGCTCCCCCCAAAATTTGGTTTCGATCGGTCAATGTGTGGCTATTTTAGAGGATGTGATGGATGGACGGAAGTCAAATAGAGATTGATTAGATATTTTGATACAGTTCTACAAAAATTAGTTCAAATTCAATAATAAAAATAGGTGTAGTAACAAGGATACTCGACTTGCGCAGGCTAAGTAGCTTTCTTTTGTTTTTGTTTTGTTTTTTTCTTTACCCAGTTAATCCTTTGAGGTATTTGTGTGGGATGTCAAGTAGTATAAGCGAGACTATCGCCATTAAATCCGTTTGAGTTGTCGAAACATTCTGGTTGTCATTTGTTTCAAATGCATTATGTTATAATTAGCTTTACTAATCCAAAGATAAACATTGTCTATTTACAAATGTGATCGAAACGCTAAGGTGGTTACCAGTTTCAAGACAAAAATTGCTAGATTTGTATAACTACCATAATTCCCCGTGTATAATACGCCTTCATCCATAATATGCACACTTAAAATTGTGCTGAAAATGTGGGAAACTGCTTCTACTTCTTTCAGTGCCGGTTTTGAGTCCAAATTACACATTCTCTTTCTCTTGGCCATAATTTCAATCTCTCTCAAGTGAGGCTTCCTTTTCCGTTGCATAAGGCCTACTACTACAGTTTTAACGTGTTGCTTTTATTGTCGTTTATAGCCGTTCCCAATTTAAATTTTTCTATTGTTCTGTCAGGTTTGCATTGCATTCACCGTGTTAATAGTTAAGCTTGTTTTTTTTTATTCAACATTTATTTTTCCAACCTTTCCTAAAGTTATTTGAGCTTAGTGATCCCTGTAGCTTTATAGCGTCATCTGGTATTTGCCCACGCATTTCATTTGACAATTCATACTTGCCTAAGACATTCCACCAAAGAAAAGAACTGGCGACAGCGGTTTTGCCACCTAGGTAGGTGACAAAACCGCTGCTGACAGGTCCGCCATGCGAATAAGAGATAACGAGTCATCTTTAGAACGTTCAGTTTGCCTGTCTCAAAATGCCTCTCGGGATGCTTCAATCAGAGCCACTGAGTCCGAAGATCAACGTAGCCGTTGGCTTTCCAGAAGAGCATGCCAGAATTCTTCTGCGTGTGAGGATGAAAATGATGATCAAAGACTCATCGGCTGAGGAGAAACGCTTCTTCAACTGCTGCTGCGCGTGAGGCTGAAACTGCTGATCAAAAGGACTCAACGGCTGATGAGAAACGCCTCTTGAACTGCTGCTGCGCGTGAGGCTGAAACAAGATTGAGAACGCAAAAACGCCCCTTTCCAGGGCCACCCTCCCATTTAAATTGTTAGCCCCACATTTGGGGATGTGCCTCAGTTGCACCCAAACGTTGTTACTAATATTGATTTTCAGGTGGGCTCACTTTAAAGTTAAACTGCTCCAATTGAACGGTAAAAATTCCCAGTAATGAAAGACCCGGTCAAAGACGGGCTATACTGCTGATAAATAATAAAACTGAATTAATTTGATGTTAGACTTATAATTAATTTTTAGTGACTCCAGCAGACACACAAACAAATTTGAAACTTTATAAATTATAAGGTCATATGCATGTATTCTTTGCATTATGTATATGTGTATGCGATCACTTCAAGGAATTTCTGATGCAAAACGGGTTCCTTTAAAAATATAAAAACATGGTTGAGAATAAGTATCTTTGTATACCGGTGAAATAATCTCGAGATACGTACAATATATCCGCTGAGACACGGGAGACGCTGGCTAGCATATAGGTGTGCAGAAAGGGCCAATCAATATCCCGAGGTTATGGACATCATCTCGTCAATATATGCTAATTAATTGATAGAAAGAGGAAAGAGAAGCATGTATTTTGTCTTCGACTCTATATGACACTTTTAATCAAATGAAATGCGCCTGATCAACTCATCTCACATATTTTCACCTTATTTGAAAACAGCATGATTTTAATATTTTTCTTAAATGGGTAATAACGACCATAAACTCTTTCGTGCTTATGCCATAACAAAAGAGGCCATTTTTTCTTCTGTGGTGGTATTGTTGAATACGTGGTTCTTTTTTTCTTTCTCCATTAACACCTCCTATTCGACATTACCCCCAACTGTCATAGTCTGCTATTCTGATTTGCCGTATTCCTCATTGTCATGCTATTGTAGTTCGTTTTCTTCTTTCAATTTCTTTGTTAGTGATACAATAACCTTTCTTTGCTGCTTAATCCTATTCACATTTATCTTACTTTTACACAATAGGTATATTGCGATCGCTAAGGTCAAGTTTTATACATGACAAAACGGATTTACCAGAATCGGTGACTCAGTTTTTACAGTTTGACGAAAAGTGCTTAAAATCTTTCACTACGTAAAATTTCAATAGCTTATCTTATTTTTATTTTATAAAACATTTCAAAGTGAATGAATTCGATGGACAAATTCAAATTTGTCACAAGATTATTTAATCTCCATTATTTACATTATTCGGACTATTATCTTCATTATTGCTCACTGGGTTTAGAACGGCTAATGATCATACATAATTAATTAACTATTTGTTTTAAATTTAAGTGAAAATAAATACAAAAATTGTCCAACATTTGGATAGTATTTATTATTATTATTATTATTATTTATTATTATTATTACTTGATCTAAGTTTTCGGTTATTTTTAATTTGTTATTTCTATTATTTTTTAAAATGTTCTTTGTAACTACATTTGCTTTATAATTCTATGTCGGGACATAACCAATGACTTCGGGCAAGCGAAGGATGTGATTTTTGTTGTTTCCACTTAATTAAACAAAGACAGCTATTAACAAACCCTTAAATGGACAAAGCCTTTCGCAGGATATGGGCCGTGCATGTGTCATGGGTCCTTACCTATAACTACAAAATGAACTCTTCCTAACACTATGTATACTACGCCTCTCAAGAGAGAGGGACGAATCGAGTCGAGCCGATAGTAGTTCACTCCAAACCAGACAGACAGTCATACTAACACCTTCGACATCTTGTATTATTATTTCGTGTAATATACCTTCGTTATTTCTACACTTGTGCTCGTTTTGTTCTTCCTTGGTCCTAACCTGGACCATAACAACATGTTAGAACTATTTTTTGAATTTCCTAGATTACACCAGAGATTTTATCGATTTTTTCTTGAGTTCCTTTCTTGATCAGATCAAAAGCTCCAACCATAACAAGAACAGTTTTAGTTTTTTTCAAGTGCCAAATTTGTTCTATTTCCTTCTTCAGGTCTTTGTATTTGTTTAGCTTTTCGAAAACTTCCGCAGAGATGTTTTTTTATCACTTGATACGCTCATGACAATTAGTGTGCAAACTTTTTCTTTTCTGTCTTTGAAAATCATGTTTGTGTGATTTGCATGTATTGTTAGATTTTGGAATCCCAGAAGATGATAACATATGCTCCTTCAGCTACCGATTCAGGATTATGTTCATACTAGATTGCGGCTGTTTCATCCCGTTGTGATGATAGGTCTTCCAATATAGATATTGACCTACCCTCTCATGATGGTTTTTGTACTCATTGGGTGTTAGCATTGAGAAACCTGATATAATAGCTTCAATGTATTGGTTAGAGAACCTACAGGATGGTCCGGAAGTCTTGTCACCCCTACCAAAAAGCAATTGTAATACAGTAATACAAAGCACATGTACTGGATTCAGTTTAATCACTTTCATTGACGCTGTCACCGATCGAGAAGGTCTGTATGAACACCATCATTTGCGTGGCAATCATCTGAAATAGAAAATTTTATCATGTAGGGGATGACAAGATTTTCGGACCACCTTGTACATTGTATTTCAGTATTATTATATAAGCTATTAGCTTGAGGTAACAAGAATAAACACTTCGGTCTCACTCTTAAGTTCTGAAGTCCTTAGCCACTAGTGGGTTGCAAATTGATCTACGTATTTTCGTCGGAGAAGGAACTGCCTATTTAGAGGCTTTTGGCTCCAGTTTTCTTCTGTTTGTTTTGACCTAGCTTCTTGTTTCATTTTCCTTGTTGATTTTGTGGCAGTTGTATTTTATCCTCCTCATCATCATCCTCCTCCTTATCATCATCATCATCTGTAGCATACTCCGCTTGTTGCAGACTGTGGATCAACATGAGATATTCTTCTCTACAAAGTTCGATCACTAACAGCGGAGTTCAAAAAGTAAAGGTCAAATCCAGTTCATAAGTGGACATTATCAAGCCAGCGTTTTAGCTGTCGATCCCTGCTTCTCTTACCGGCCAACTTTCCTACTAGTCATAACTTACTTCCGCCCTGAGTTGATCTTTTGATATGACCATGCAGTTTAAGCACTCTTAACTTGATAACTGATATGATTGGTTAAAGCTTGGTAATGTTGAGTAACTCATTGACAGAGATATAGTCGCTGAGGCGTTTGTTAGTCATAAGCCTGGTTCTGGAATGTAGCGAGCCTTTGAAGTGACTTTGTCGTCCAGTTAATACGACATAACACAACTGGTAGGATGTAAGCGTCAAAGATCTTAGCCTTCAAATAATGAGAAACTCGCTTTAATGTTAACACGTCTTTGTTTCCTGTTGAGAGCTGCCCGACCCAGATGCGATGCGATGTCGCTCAGCAACCATTCCATTGTTGTTTGATGATAGCTTGTG